>CM067503.1:717407-819907 GCA_034509495.1 Acestrorhynchus altus | reverse complement strand
ACAGTACAGTGCAGGTCATGCTCATCATATTCCTGCGATATCAAGGGAAATGAATGTAGTTATTAAAGTATTAAAATCATTAAGCCATGATAACAAACATCTCCTTCAATCATCTCTGACATCGTTATTAAGATCATGAAAAGTGCAGCACAGTGACCTGGTCTCAGCTCGGCCCACTGTTTTCTGTTAATGAATCAGTGATAACTGTAATAACCACGTGGTTCTCACTGTTGCTATGTGGTTGCTATGGCCTTTCTAAGCAGTTACTATGGTGCTGTGATATCCCAGGTGGTTGCTATAGTGTTGCAAAGTCCCACTTTCAGTGTCACTTCCACGGGCAGCAGAACCCCTCCAGAGCATGATGCTCCCACCAGCACGTTTGACCGTGGGTACAGTGATCTTGGGCTTCGGGCTTCTTCTTGGACAGCAGCCTCTCAGTCTGTGGTGGTGGATCACTGGCTTGAGTTTAGACAGTGGTACTGGTGGGGTTCCAGCAGCTTTCTGTTAAAGCCAAGATAGGAAAGGAGTGTCTTCGGGACAACTCTGTGAAAGTCCTTGCGTTTGGAGATTCAAACTCAGAAAGACTTGAGGCTGTAATTGCTGCCAAAGGAGCTTCAACAAGGTATCGAGCAAAGGCTGTGAAAACGTATATACATACAAACCAACGTTTCTCACCACGCACGACACGCGTTCACTGCAGGGACGTCCATAATCCAATGAGCTTTAGGAACCGAGGTCCGTCAGGCTCTCTGGAATGGACAGAGGTCCCAAAACTATTTACAGCATTAAAATGGAAGAGTGGTGTTTTAAGATCAGTTTCAGAGTGTGCACCTGAGGTGGAACGTCCCTTCTCCAGAGGTTTGTGTGTTCTAATTGCTTGTGTGCTCCACTAATCGCTGTGACCTTCAAGAGGATCACGCTGGCGAGTGTGTACGTCTTGTCTTCCTGTTGTTATGGCAGCCTTAACCAATTCTCAGTTAATAGAGCTGAATTAAAGCAGTGAGCCATTAGGCCAGAACGCGACCGCGGAGGATGTGTTGTCATTACTTATCCATTAGCGTATGAATGCTGTTGTTGTTGATAAGCTGAAACCCGCAGATCATGTTCTCCTTATTAATGAACCGCTCCAGAGTCCGTTCGGGACCGGACTGAGAACACCTCCCTTTAAAGGTGTCAGTGAGGTTGTTGTGGCCCACGTCCGAGTGCGATTGCTGATTTTACACAAACTCATCACACCGAGGCTGAAGACAAACCAGAGGCTGATGTGATCAGACTGCAAAGTGCAGGTGTTCAGTCGTTCCCCCAGGTTACCTTCTCTTCGGCATGCAGGTGATCTTCTACAACGGTGTTGTAGGCTGTGAGTTACCATTTCTGTATTAATGAGTGCGACTCTGCTGGTTGAAGAGTGAGGTGTTCACTCTTGTTTGACTATAAGATTATACTGTCTGTATTTTTGGAGAAATAATATTAATCAATATAAAAATGAAAGCCATGAAATATTTTTCACGTTTACTTAAAATATTCAATTCAAATCAAATTAATATTTATTTGTGTAACACTTTTTACAGCTGGTGTTTTCACAGAGAAGGTGAACAATGTATGAAACAAAGGATAAAGACATAAGAAGTCCAGAGTGAGAGGAGTGATCTACAGTACAGTTCAGAGGAGAGGAGTGATCTACAGTAAAGCAGTAGTCTAGAGGAGAGGAGTGATTCACAAAGATGTCCAGAGTGAGAGGAGTTATCTAGAGTAAAGTAGTCCAGAGAGTGAGAGGAGTGACCTACAGTAAAGCAGTTCAGAGTGAGAGGAGTGATCTACAGTAAAGCAGTTCAGAGGAGAGGAGGTTGTACAGCAGGGCAGTTCCCAGAGGAGAGGAGGTTGGTACAGTAGGGCAGTTCAGAGGAGAGGAGGACTCACAGTAAAGCAGTTCAGGAGAGTGAGAGGAGTGACTCACAGTAAAGATGTCCAGAGGAGATGATGATCTACAGTAAAGCAGTCCAGAGTGAGATGCGAATCTGCTGTAGTAAAGCAGTCCAGAGTGAGAGGAGAGGATCTACAGTAAAGTCCAGTCCAGAGAGTGAGAGGAGACCCACAGTAAAGACGGCCCAGAGGAGAGGAGAGCATCTAGGAGTAAAGTAGTCCAGAGAGTGAGAGGTGTGATCTACAGTAAAGCAGTCCAGAGTGAGAGGAGTGATCTACAGTAGGGCAGTTCAGAGTGAGAGGAGTGATCTACAGTAAGGCAGTTCTACAGTGAGAGGAGTGATCTACAGTAGGGCAGTTCTACAGTGAGAGGAGTGATCTACAGTAGGGCAGTTCTAGAGTGAGAGGAGTGATCTACAGTAAAGGCCCTAGGAGCAGAGATATGATCTACAGTTAGGGCAGTTCTAGAGTGAGAGGAGTGATCTACAGTAGGGCAGTTCTAGAGTGAGAGCTATGACCAGCTTGACAAAACTCATTAAACATTTTTACAGAACTGTGCAGCTCCATTTCTGAAGATCTGACTGGATCTCAGGAGACGAGCTGAGGTGTTTATCGTGTGTTTATCATGTGTTTATTTGTTTATTTGTTTATTTATTCATTTGTTCAGACCTATAATGTCACTAAAGCACACCTATAATGTTCTAGAAGGCTTTGAAGCATGTTGGGAATTCTAGAATGAGGAACGATTTGTGAATTATAGTAATAATGTTATTTATGCACCTCTTATATAACAAAAAGCAACTCAAAGTGTGTGAAACCCCTACATCTTTATCAATCTAGAACAGTGTAGAACAATTACAGTTCCTGCGCATAGCTGAGCAGCTTTCAGTGTTCTACAACAGTGACATACTTGTGAATATAAATGTCTAGCATGTGTTAATTATACCAGAACACTTTCAGCAATAGGTGTATTGTTCTAGAATGTTTTAGAATGCTTTCAACAATCTAGAACAGTAAGCTATTTGTTTGGGAGGGGGGGGTTACTCATGGTAGAACACTAGAACTAGTTCAATTTCTAGAATACAGTGAAGAGCTGTGTTTTTCTAGAATGTTTTCAACAATCTAGAACAGCAAACTACTTGTAAGTATCTAGAACAGTAAACAACTTGTGAGTATGGAGTTCTGGCACAGGGAGGGAGAGCTTTGTCGTTCTGAAACACTGGAACACTTTAAACCTGGGAAGAGCTTTGTTACACTTTAGAACCGTTTCAGTATTCTAGAATGGTGACCTACTTGTGAAAACATCAGGCACAGGGTAGGAGAGCGTTAATGTTCTAATACGATTTAGAACTGTTCTAGTATTCAAGATGAAGTGGTGGAATGTGGGGGCGGGGCTTGTGTGATCACAGGTGAGGAATAAGGTGAAAAAAAAAAGTACCTAAAATACAATACCTTGTTGGCCGCCCACGCTGAGTGTGAGAGGAACCTGGAGGCAGGCCGTTAGGTAACCGCTCTCCTGCTGGTGCTCCTTTGTAAGTGGAACAATGCAGGCGGACGGTGTAGAACATCAGTAACAATGTCTTTATAAGTAATTTATAGCAGATTTAGAACACATGACTGAAAGGCCTCGCAGTCGGAGGAGCGCTACAGCCGATCTGCAGCGCCGTCGTCAAGGACATCGGACCACCGAGATGAACGGCTTTACGCTCCGCGAGGCTCGTTTGGGTTTACGGCCTACCGACGTCCTCGGTTCTGTTGTGCTCTCGGTGTAACATTGACGTTTCCAGGCATAACCTTCATCCAGGGCTGAGTCTATTCTCCTGTTCAGAGCAGTGTGTCTAATTGAACTCAGGAGACCTGCGTTCTTATTGCATCAATAATTCACACTCGAGCTTCAGCAGAAGACTGTTAATGGGACTGCTTGGTGTGTTTGTTTGTTTGTTTATTTATTTATTTATTTGTTCGTTCATTCATTCGGTCGGTCGGTCGGTCGGTCGGTCGGTCGGTTGGTTTCCTGCGATGTCCTGTCGCTAAAGCACACCGTCAGACAGAATTACGGCTGAAGGCAATGGAAGCTAAAGAACAATAAACACCTCAGCTCGTCTCCTGAGATCCAGTCAGGTCTTCAGAAATGGAGCTGCACTCAGCGTCTTTCCGTCCCTGCTGAAGAGTCCAGCTCAAACGCTTGTATCAGACGCTCAGATTTAGTCTTCAATGGTCAATGTGGTTGAGGAGTTGGTCATCCAGTTGAAAAAATACCCTATACTGGTAAGTAAGCTGGTTGACCAGCTCAGCCCACTGGTCAAGTCCATTTACGGATTTTATCTGATGGTCTGATCCAGAGCGACCTACTAGGTTCCTCACATTACAGAGGAGGTCAGAGGAGTGTTAGGACTCTTACTGGTGCAGCACAGCACAGTTACCCAGACTGGGAATTGAACCCCAGTCTCCCACATGGTGTGGTGGTGTTAATACCGTTGTGCCACACCAACCACCTTGGTAATAGTGGTCATGCTGGTCAACAAACTAGGCCATATAGTTCATGCTGGTCAGTCCAAGAAGTTCATACACACAAGGAGTTCCCCATTTCAGAATAGGTTCCCCATGTCGTAGAACACTTTCACGTCTCCACCCTGTGCTCAAGTCAGAGGGTTCTTTAATGTTCTAGTATGATAACCCCAGGATAGAGGTTAATATTCTACAATGGTGAAAGCATTCTAAAGTGTTCTAAAGTGTTCTAGAACTATGAAACTCTTAAATGTTCTTCCTCACAGGTAGTTACTGTTCTATGCTGAAAATGTTCTGGTGTTCTAGTTCCACTGAGGAGGGGAGTTCTGTGTTCTAGAAGAATCCATCATACACATTCCCACAAGCAGTTCTCTGACGCATTACTGAGAGGGTTCTAAAGCATTCTAGAACCCAAGAAGGAGTGGGGGGCGTGGCTCCTCAGCTGGGAAGGCGGGGTTAGCACGAACCAGTCGTGGCACAGCAGTGTAGAAATGTGGAGGACGAGCCAATCACAGTGCAAGAGGTGGGTCCTCAGTAGCCAATCCCAGCGCGGGTGGGCGTGGTCTGTGAATACAGGTGGGATCAGAGGCGCGCTGGAATAACAAGCGGCTTTCTCTCTCTGCGGAGTGTGTGTGTGTGTGTGTGTGTGTGTGAGAGTGAGAGAGAGAGAGAGAGTGTGTGAGATTTGTTCACACGCAGCTGCGCGCGCAGGAACACAGCACGAGATGCTGGAGCTGAAATAAGGCGCGCGGACACACACACACACTCCCCCTGCACGCAGACACACACACACACACTCCCCCTGCACACACACATACACCCCCTGCACACACACACTCCCCCTTCACACACACACTCCCAATGAGCTGAAGAACAAAAGAGAGCAGCATCCTGCAGGCAGATGATCCAGAGGAACTAACTTCCCTCCACCGGTGAGTCCAAGCCTTCCTTCTGCACCTTCTGAGAGCTGGAGCTCCAGTCTGACCTGCAGACAAACCTGAGCCTCTGACACAGACAGCACACCAGGGACAAAACCTCATATCTACAGCACTTATATATATATGTGTGTGTGTGTGTGTGTGTGTGTGTGTGTGTGTGAGTGTGTTTACTGTAAGTGAATGTGCGGCATTGCTATTGGTCCCTCCATCACACAGTTCTGACACAATGTAAAGAACATCTGTCTCATATGTATATAATCAGCATCGCCGCTGCCTGGAGATCCGAGATGCGACCCGTCTGGAACTCTTCCAGCTGCTGGAGCAGCTGTTGAACTCTTCTCACAGGCGTTCTTCACTTCTGCCCGTCATGCATCTCCAACACAGCAGCAGCGGTCAGAGCGGAAAGCATGCGCAGCGGGATGACCTCATATAGGTCGGCCGTGTCGGCAAGGCCTGCCCTGGTTGCATTCCTGCTGACCGATTGCTTCTGGGTGCAGCTGTTTGTTAGCAGGTGTGTCACTTTACACACGTAGATTTCAACTCATCTCAGAAAATTAGAATTAAAAAGCTCATTCTTCGTCACAATTTCTATTCCAGTGTGAAGTGGTTGTTTTACTGTATAGATCACGACCAGAATCACAGATCTTTAACTTCAAGATCATCATTGAACTTTAAAACAATAGTCTGGAATAGAAAAAACAGTAATACACACACACACACACACACACACACACACACACGTATATTTATATATATATATGTGTGTGTGTGTGTGTGTGTGTGTTTATTAGTAGCAGGCTATTAGTAATTGTTGGGATTATTAATATTATCACTGCACACACTTTATTTAGAACCATGAACACTCAGAGGATGAAAGGTTTCTTCAGATTAATAGACAGTGCACTGCAGAGGGTTCTATACAGAACCTTGTTGAAAAGGGTTTTATGAAGCTTCAAATCGTAACAATAGATCCCTTTTCCACAAGGTTCTCTATAGAACACTTTTCTTTACTGCTTTAATGGGTTTTATGTGTGTGTGTGTGTGTGTGTGTGTGTGTGTGTGTGTGTGTGTGGTTTATCCCGGTAATTGTGATTGTTGTTGTTTACATTGTTCTGTAAACAGTCCACCTCCTCCTGTTCTCCACGTTCTCCATCATTCAGCTTGTTTGTTTACAAAGGTCCTGTGTGTGAACAACAAACAAACAAATAAATAGTTGAGTGTGAGGCAGGTTCATGGTGCGTGTCTGAACAGCAGCTCTGCGTCCACTCAGCGTCCTCCCTGCTCGGGTGTGAAAGTGTGAAACTGTAAGTGTCCATCATTCACCTCTGCGCCTGTATCCCGAACAGCAGTGAAGGCTTTGGAACGATGGGAATCCCGCTGCCGTTACGGTGCAGTATGGACAGCTTGTCTGGTTGTATGTTCGGCGCACTTCCAGAGCGAACTCTGAACCACCGACACGACCGTGAGTCGTTGGGTCAGAATGAAGTGGTGTGAACATCTCACCTCAACTGGATTCTGATTCATTTGGAAATGATTCACTGGACCCACTGAAGACTTCCTTATTGGCTGATTAATAACAGCGTTATAATGATTAAATATCGTCACGACATTCCGATCAGTGCTGATGCGTGTGTATCCCAACCCTTCCAGGGTGCAACTGTGTGGAAGCTCCATGTTATCATGGTCTTGAATTCTTGTACACACCCTCAGCCTGGTGAACCATGATATGGAGAAAGTTTCCGTTGCTGTTGCGTGTCATCGCCACTCACTGCTTCCACGCTGTGCCCATGATAAGCCCTGAGCTCTGATCTATGTATAGAGTCGGGGCATCAGGGTCCACATAGCACCTCTTCAGCGATGCAGCCCCCCATCAAACAAAGCCTGTCCAGCCTGTCCCCCAAAACCACACCCCCCACCCCACCCCACCACACACACACACCTCTAGGAGGGTGAAGACAAGAACATGCCTCCTCCGATTCATGTGAAACCATCCAGGCATCTTTTCGAACTGCCACCATTCCCTCACTGCTGGGCAGCCAACGCACTCTGAGGAAAGTGCCTGTGACAGCACTGCCTGTCATGTGTGGAGACAGCGCCACCTACCCGCCCAGAGAAAGCATGGCCAGTTACACTCGCTCAGACTCCGGCTGCTGATGGCAAGCAGCATGACCTGGATTTGAACCTCCATTTGTTTATTCTGGTTCTCCTACAGTTTTCAATTTACACACCCGTCCTGGTCTGGAATAGTGTGTGTGTATGTGTGTGTGTGTGTGTGTACAGCTTTAGAATGAGTGGTAAAGTATTCATAAACTAAGCATCAGAATACTCTGTGGGACACATTTCAGCTTCCAAATCAAAGAGCTGTTCATGGAGGAGCTTTTGGACCAACCAGGTTTTGAGCAAAGGCTTGGACACCCCACAGATTAGCCAGAAGTTTGTGGACACAGTCCTGTTAACCAACTATTTGCAATTCAAAAGTTAGATAAACGTATTAACATAAAACATAGCAACCCCTTAGCAACAGCTGGACCTGCAATATAGCAACCAGTAAGCAGCTTAATATTTACCAACTAGTGTACCATAGCAACCACATAGCAGAGCAGTGCCTTGGGATGCCATAGTACTTAGTAACATCATAGCAACCACCTAGCAGCACCTTACCAACCACCTAGCTACACCAGGATAACCACAGAGCCACACCAGAGGAACCACCTAGCAACACATAGCAACACCAGAGCAAATGCCTAGCAACACCTTACCAACCACCTAACACCATAGCAACCAGCCAGGAGCCATCAATTTCATCAGAAACCAGCTGCTTCATGTTTTTCTGTTGGAAAACGGTGGGACTGTTACAGATGATTCACAGTAGATACACTACGTTTGTGAAATGCGTGGTTGGTGTGTGTGCCAGTCAACCGTTTACATCTGACCAGCTTCCAGAAGATCTGCACTGACTGCAGCAGTCTCTGCAGGAACTCCACCCTCGGGTTTAATGGACATGCTCAGCTACACCCTAAGTGTACGCCTGAGTGAAATTAAAGGCTGATTGATGGAGTGTCAGACAGGTGAGGCTGATATGTGAGGATGTGTTTGTTGAGCTCCAGAGGAGCAGATCTTTAGGTGACGTTGGACTTTTTACTGCCTTTTGAATCTTCTGTTTCTTTTTAAAGCTGATCCAGGTGGGTTTAGTCCCAGTTTCTACATCAACAACACCAGATACCTGCATCCAATTGCAATCCCCGTATCTGTGTATCAAAGGCTTTGTATTGGCAGGATGATATAATATTATCACGATACGGTAATTATGATTCAATATGTCGAGATATACACTGAACACCGCAGCGCTGCTGGAGTGTTTAAACCCTGTGTCCACTCACTGTCCACTCTATTAGACACTCCTACCGAGTGTCTCCACCTTGTAGATGTAAAGTCAGAGACAGAAACTCATCTGTTTCTGCACAGTTTGTGTTGGTTGTCCTCTAGTCCTTCATCAGTGCTCACAGGACGCTGCCCACAGGACGCCGTCGGCTGGACGTTTCTGGTTGGTGGACTGTTCTCGGTCCAGCAGTGACACTGAGGGGTTTAAACACTCCAGCAGCACTGCTGTGTCTGATCCACTCGTACCAGCAACACACACTAACACACCACCACCATGTCAGTGTGACTGCAGTGCTGAGAATGACCCACCACCCACATCATATCTGCTCTGTGGTGGTCCTGTGGGGTCCTGATCATTGAAGATCAGGGTGAAAGGAGGAGAATAAGGTCTGCAGAGAAACAGATGAACTACAGTCTGGAATTATAGAACCACAAAGAGCTCCTGTGTGATCAGAGGAGCTGATAGAGTGGACAGTGAGAGTAGAAATAAGATTGGTGTTGTGATGTGATTTTTTTGTGTGTAAATTAAGGAAGACAGTATTTTCACACACCGTTATGTCTTACTATTGAATGCTGTTATAATCAACTGTGACATTCAATTGTAGTTGACACCATCATTAAGCACTGAGCTCCTCAGCCAAAGCCTGACCCATGCAGACCAGCACTAACTGGCCTTTGTTAATGAGATCATTGATTCAGGCAAAATGTCGGGTATTTTCATTTTCCTGGGAATGCGCTGGGCTGGACTCTGCTGGAGGACTCACAGATTCACTGGAGGTCCATTCAGCTTACAAAGCCCTGACCAGTAGGACCGTCCCCAATGGGGATAAAGCCTTGTAGCACTGAACTGTGGAGCACAGGAGGTGGACAACTGAAGCCAACAATGCAGCCATACAGAGATCTGGACCTGAGCTAGCTGTCCTATTCCTCCCATTCTAACACAGATTAACTACCCAACACTAGGGGGCGCTCCTGAATGAGTCCTTTTTAAATAAAGGGACATAGCTATTGAATGCTGATTGGCTGGTGTTCTGGCTACTGAGTGCTGATTGGATGGTTTTCTGACTACCCTGCAGTAAAAAGTCTAAATTCCACCTTAAAACAGGGCCGTAGTTTCATTCTGGTGCATGTAGCTCCTTCGCCATTTAAGGTGGAGCAGAACGTTCTAGAGTCTTGTGAGAGCAGCTGTGTTTACAGTAGAAATTGACATGTTCTGAATTTAATGATACAGAGGTCATGTGATGAGATGGGAATCTGGTTGGGAAAGTGAAACTGTGTTTAAATGAACGAGGGAAGCGTTTAAACGAGAGAGCATGTGTCCATATGATGGGTGAGTTTGATTGACGTTGGTGTTGCTGTAGAGACGTGTGGAGAGTTCTTTGTAATGTTTAATAACAGCACTGTGTGTAGTGAAGTGATCCCATCACAACTTAGCCCCACCCATTCATCCTACAGCAGTTTAGCCCCACCCATTCATCCTACCGCTGTGCAACTCCACCCATTCAGCCTACAGCAGTTTAGCCCCACCCATTCAGCCTACAGCAGTTTAGCCCCACCCATTCCGCCTACAGCAGTTTAGCCCCACCCATTCATTCTACACCAGTATATCACCTTCCATTCATTCTACACCAGTATATCACCACCCATTCATTCTACACCAGTATATCACCACCCATTCATTCTACACCAGTATATCACCACCCATTCATTCTACACCAGTATATCTCCACCCATTCATTCTACACCAGTATATCACCACCCATTCATTTTACACCAGTATATCACCACCCATTCATTCTACACCAGTATATCACCACAGCCTATATTTGTTCAGCTCCACCCATTCATCTTACAGCACTTTAGCTCCACCCATAAGGAGTTTGTAGTGAGGTGATCTAATTTTCACTGGGAGAAACTGTCGGGTCTCTCACTTTTGAACTCGTCTTGGAGCGTTTACTTCTTCCTGACCTCGTCCGACTGGGAAACGAATGCAAGATTAACCAGGGTTGTGTCAGAAATGCACAACACAGCGTGTTTCTGCTGCAGAGGCCCTTGTTCCCTTGTGCTTACTGATGCAGTGTGTGTGTGTGTGTGTGTGTGAGTGTGTGTGTGTGTGTGAGTGTGTGTGAGTGTGTGTGTGTGTGTGTGTGTGTGTGTGTGTGTGTGTGTGTGAGTGTGTGAGTGTGTGTGTGTGTGTGTGCAGCAGAAAATAAATGCTCTCTGCTTTGCTCTCTTGATGGACATTAATCATTTAAACGTGGTTCGTAAAACCACACCGACATTAAATGAGTCCTCAAACACAGCAGCTAAATCAGCTGCTTCTGCTACAACAGCTGGAATCGACAGTTTTATTGAATCTTGCTCCGGCCTGCAGCTGTTAGAGCGATAGATTGTCTCTCTCCTTACGCCAAACATAGCCAACCAGCCGTGAAACCCTATACACTCCAGTTATGTACTGATATATCGATATATGGAAACCCAATCAAGACATTAGTTTTCCCACACAGTGTAACACTTGGTGATGGTAGATTCACAGTAATTTAAACCTGTCCAGTCAGCCTACAACAGTGTAGGCCAACCAATTCAGCTTAGACTAGCTTAGCACCACCCATTAATTTCACAGTTCCCTCATCCCACCTATTTAACCCAGAGCATTTTGGCTCCACCCATTCAGCCTCCAGAAGTTTAGCTCCACCCATTCAGCCTCCAGAAGTTTAGCTCCACCCATTCAGCCTCCAGAAGTTTAGCTCCTCCCATTCAGCCTCCAGAAGTTTAGCTCCACCCATTCAGCCTCCAGCAGCATAGCTCCACCCATTCAGCTTCCAGCAGCATAGCTCCAACCATTCAGCCACCAGCAGCATAGCTCCACCCATTCAGCCTACAGCAGTATAGCTCCACCCATTCAGCCTACAGCAGTATAGCTCCACCTATTCAGCCTACAGCAGTATAGCTCCACCTATTCAGCTCACAGCAGTATAGCTCCACCCATTTGCCTTGAAAAGTCACTTTAATGTCAGGGGCTGAAGAAGAGCGGAAATGTACTCTGCATCCTCTGTGTGTGTTTGTGTGTGTGTGTGTGTGTGTGTGTGTGTGTGTGTGTGTGTGTGTCAGAGCTAATATACTGCAGTGTGCTTCGTCTGCCAGCTGGATGGTCTCTGTTACAGGATCCCACCTTAATGCTTTAACAGCCTTGTCCAGGAGCCCCCCAGGCGGTGGCGGGCCTGTCTGAGGGAGTTAGAGTCTGAGCTGGTGGTGATGTGGACATCAGAGAGATGTTTCAAACTGCAGAGCTGCCGTCTGCTTCTGTTCCCACACTGATACCACCACAGCAAAGCACTTTAAAGAACCTTAGAACTCAGCTCCACCTGTAGCAACTCACATAACCTTTCATCGCCCAAGTCATACGCTCAGGAATATTCCAGGAACTGACCCACCGTCTAATACGGTGTTTCAGTGATTTGAGCTCAAAAATCTATGAACTAACTAATGAAAATATCGGTTTTATTGGAGAACACAGCCGTTCTGTTCTCTGTCACATTCAGTTAACATTCAGTATCATGTCATGTCTGCCCTGTCTCCGTCCTGTTCACCTCTGTCTTCCTGTTGTGTTCTAGTTGTCTCCCCCCATGTGCTTGTTTGTTTTGGTTTTGTCTCCTCCCTTGCTCCGCCCATTCCCATCTGGGTCTGATTTGTAACCCTGCCCCCTCGTTATCTTGTCCCAGGTGTGATCAATGTCCTGTTCTATTTAAGACCCTTTGTCTCAGTCTGTCTTTGTCAGTCGTGTATGTGAGCGTAGCTTGTTTTGGTTTGTTTGTTTGTGGTCTTTGTTTCTTTAGATCCTGTTTGTCTGGGTTTCGTTGTAGTGTTGGTTTGAATTCCCCAGTTTTTCTTTGTTAGTATCCCAGATTTGTTTTGTCTTTATTTCATTAAATCATCAACCCCTGCATTTGTCTCCGCACCCTTAGTCGTCTGTTCTGTCCTCCCGAACTTGACATATCAAATATGGATTTGCCCCGTTATTTACATGCAGATTTTTACAAACAGATTTACTCACAGATTTTATAAAATTTTTAAAGTCTCTGAAATACATGCAATAAAATTTTTTTTGGTTTTGAAATTGGTTTTGAAATTCCCTTCGTTTATATATGAGGTTTCTTACTTGGACATATAAGTGACTCATATATGTCCTCATATGTGATTGTGTGGCAACATATACTGTATGTGACCTATGAAGGCAGCTGGTCTTTATGTATTCTGACAGATTTGTTTCACACACACACACACACACACACACACACACACACACACACACACATATATATAGTGTTTTTGTGCGGTTACTCCAACTTCAAAATGAACCTAATTTGACAAAGCTGCTGTTGTGTTGTGATGTCAGTTGAGTGTACAGAGCTGTTAGTTTGCCTGCAGCCACATATTCATATTTCAACGCCTTAATGACCTCATAACTCAGAGCATCCAGTGACTTTCCCAGATAAAAATGCACATTCAATAAACCTCTTTGGGAGACACAACTGCTTGTCATCAGCGTAACAGTGGCAGGTGATATTTTATTCACTGAAGATTGAACCAAAGGGAAGCAAATATAATCAAAATAAAACACGGTCTGAAATGGAGCCTCGAGGCACATCACCAACCACTGCTGTTGTAGGAGGACCAATGTGCCAATATTTGTAGGAAACATGTTGTTGGAGGAGTGCTCTGGCTGTCAACACCACATTTAAGATGTTTTAAAAGGATAATATGGTTGAATTCGGCATTTCGTCCAGTTACGGTGTGAGACTTTGTTTGCGGTGAGGGACGGGAACTATGTACGTTCTATTACTGCTGAAGTATCTCTTTAAAAGCCCTGCAGGAAGCCCACAAAAATCCTATAATGAGACAAAGTGGGCATGGAGGACATCACCCCTGGCAGTAATTAAACTCGAAATGAAGGACATTTCCCAGGAGAGTCATCTACTTTTCTCAGGGGATCCAGAAACTTCTGAAAAGGCTTGGACACTCTGAGCTGATTGCCAGATACACACACACACAGAGAGATAACGCCATTAATGGCGTCCACTTGCCAGACTTGCTTTGTTTTTCTAAAGTACTACGTTCAGCTGGCAAAAAAAATGCTTTGCACCCACCTGCTCCACGTTTTCACTTTAATGGAACGCATCAGTGAACCAAAAGCCACGGAAATGTGGATCTATTTTTGGTGCCTGCTGGACGCTGCGCTCTCCTCCTGTGTGTTTGCGTGTGTTATTCTGCAGAGAGAAAGTCGAGCGGAAGCTGGAAGACAGTGTTTAAAGGGTGAATGATTTAATGGATTGAAATGAAGAGGCTGGAATGCTTTTAAAAATGCAATAATTGCATAATTAGCTCGTCCTTCGGCCCTGATAACTCTCATCTGCGTCCAGTCCACCACACCAAAGCCTCCCTCAGAACATGTTCTTTTGCTTTGAGCTGCAGTTTAATGCTGATTTTATCCACTGGCTGCAGAGCTGCAGAGGACCTGCCGCCTGTGTTCCACTGTGTTCTAAAGAGCATTTCAACAGAGAAATGTGCATCTAAATGAGAGTCTTCATCTAATCAAAGTGTAACAAAACTATGTCCAACTAATGTGTAAAACAAGTATTCGTATTGTTGAATCAAACTAATGGATTTGTAACACAACCATGTACATCCAGTCAAAGTGTAACACAACCAAGTGCGAGTGTAAGTAAATATGGTCACGAGAAACGTGGTAAACAACATGATAATCTGATGTTGGAAACAGTCTAAATTTAGTAGAGGTGTGTGTGTTCAGATAACAGGACTGAACTAATAACGGACGGATTCAGGGGTGACACTGAGTGTAAGAGGTGTAATGATTGTGTTGTAGTGTAGATACAGTGGACCTGGACAATGAGTCAGAAAGCTGCACAAGTGCTGAGAGTGCGGCTGTGAGAGTTAACAGCCCACATCTGTCCTTTCTTGTTCTTTTAAAAGTACAGTTTTAGTCGAGCCTGTGGACGGAATCCTGTGACGTTTATTAAAACACTGCACAAACAGAAGGAGCCGTAATTGGGCTTAAATCCATGAGGGAGGTTCCCCTGCCGGCTTTAACGGCAGATGAATCAGCTTTTACACAGACTGTGAGAGTCCGGGAGGGGTTTACTGTCAGAATCCATCAGCCCTCATACGGACAGTCCAGTCTGCAGTTCAGGAGCTCCCGCTGAATCTGTTCTAAAGGCTTCAGTGCAGTAAGAACAGTAAACAGAGAAATACCGGACTTCCAGAACATCAGGAATGATGCTCCAGGACATCTGTGCCATTTAAAAGAGGGAATATATTCCTCTAGTTCTGCTATCTGGGTCGTGTGAGGTGTTCAGTGACCTGCTATAGTTTGGGGACCTCGGGTCAAAGAATCTATTAGTGTGAATTTTAAGCAACCTTACTTTATATGTCCATCAAATGGAAAAAAAGAAAACGAGCCCAAAGCAAATGTTTGGACATCCAGCCTGGTCACTATTCAGAATTATGTAGCAACCGAGAGTCTTCGGTTCTTGTTTGGGGATTGTTTGACTGTTCACCCATTCGTCCTGCAGAGGGTTCTAGTTCTGTGTGGTTCTTGGGTCATCTTGCTGCTCTGCTCTTTTGTGGTCTGTCCAAAGATGATTGGTGAATTTTAGATCAGGGGGACTGTCCATGGCAGCACCTTCAGCGTGCTCCTCTTCAGGTAGTCCATTGTGGATTTTGCGGAACATTTAGGATCATTATCCTGCTGTTGAAGCTCCACCTGTTTTCATTTTCAGCTTTTTAAAAAATGGTGAGAGGTTTAATGTTTGGTCCAGAATTTGCTCTTCCCTCTTCCAGAGAAATCGTCTCTGGGTCACTGGCTGCAACACACCCCCAAGCTTAACAGTTGGATGGCAGATGTTCTTTATATGATATTCTGAACCCTTTACTCTCCAGACATACCTTTGACCCCCGTGGCCAAAAAGTTCTACTTTGACTTCATCAGTCCTCTGGATCTGGACTCATGTTTTTTCTGATGTCTCTTCCAGGAAGGTGATAGTAGTTCAGGAGTCGCTGCACAGTAGAACACTGCTCCTCCATTACAGAGTCTGAGCAATCTTCTGAAGCTCTTTTACAATCAGACAGGGGTTTGATTTACTTTTCTATCAAGCCTAAGAGCAGTTTGAGATGAGTTGGAGTGGCAGAGCTAATCAAGCAGTCAAATCCTCCTCACAGTAATGTGGATGGACGCAGGCTTTCAGATACTTTCAGACATGTAGCATAAAATATGTGCCCAAATATTTGTGGACAACCATTAAAACAGATGCCATTCACACAGATTGTCTAGTCCCTATAGAGACGTACTGCCAATAGAATAGGACCCTCTGGAGCAGATAAACAAACATGACTCTACTGTCTCCATGTCTAATAGCAGGTGTGGACTAGAGGGTATAAAGACCCCCAGCATTGAGCTGTGGAGCAGTGGAACCGTGTTCTCTGGAACGATAGAGCTCGATCCAGTACTTTTGGGATGATTTGGGGGTTTGGAGATGAGGTGGCGTGGTGATCATTCAACATCCTGACCTCACAAATAATCTCCTCACAACAAGAATATAATAGAATGTCTTCTCTGCACAGCAAAGACTGATACTCCCAACTAAAAAAATACCCTTGATTTCAGAAGTGAGAATGGGTTTCCAAACCTTACCCTGGTTCAGCAGCTTCAGCAGGGGAACCCAGCGCATCTCCACATTTTGGGTAATGATGGTGGAACCTCTGGAAATAGAAGGATTATGTAAAAATAGTTGAAAAGGTAATTATGCAAATAGTTGTGTGGGTGCTTAGAGATGGAGCTTATCATGGAGATTCCACTGCTGTATCTCTGATCCGCGCAGTCGCCCGGGTGTTCCTGTGATATAACCTGCTCGGTTCTGCCCTCCAGTCTGAAACCAGCTCTTCCTCCTCTTGATGCTGATTTTTGAGCAGATACTGACAAAAAGGGAGATTGGGGAGATCTGTGTACAGCGGCTACGGGATGAGGTTCACAGCTGTTATCATCCTACCGCTGCAACAGGAACATTATTCCTAAAATGATACAAAGCTGGAGTCCATGTACATACAGTCATGAAGGCCTGAAGGCCATGACAGGACTGGGCTTTCAGTCTTTCAACTGTTCTCTCACTGAAGTAGAATGGGACAAAAGGAATGGGACACCTGCTCATTCACTGGTTCAGGTCTATCTTCTGAAACTATGGGTTTTAAATAGAGTTTAAATATTATTTCACCTGCAAAGCCACTAGACCAGGTGGAATTCCGGGACGTGTACTTAAAGTATGTGCAGATCAGTTAGCAGGAGGTGACATTTTCAACATCTCTTTCTCCCTTTCAGTGGTGCCAGCATGCTTCAAACTGGCCACCGTCATCACTGTTCTGAAAACAGTCAGGATCACTTGCTTGAATGACTGGTGCCCAGTTGTGCTGACCTCGGTCATCCTCCTGAAACGCTGAAACAGCCTCTCTCTAAACGTAAGCAAGACTAAGGAGCTGATAGTGACCTTCAGGAAGCAGGAGAGAGAGCACTCCCTTGTCAACAGCATCAAGTTCCTTGGTGTTTACATCTCTGAGGTTGTTACATGCTGGTTATATTGGGCAGGTCTTGCACACCTTCTCTTCCCACATAATACCCAAGAAAACAGAATAATCAGGTGACGTATCTAGAACCTGGACCATAAAATTACATTTACATTTACATTCATGGCATTTAGCAGACGTCCTTATCCAGAGCTTTGCTGTTCACTCAGAAAATAGTGACCAATTCCTGCTTCATTACCATGAGACCCAGCTGATGTTCATTCAACCATGTGGGTGATGTCCGTTAATGGCACAGGACATATGACATCGTGGGAGTCCCTCTAGGGGTCAGGGGTCCACCACAGTCACCATGTCCTACAGTGAGTCATGCAGAGACTATTAGAGATTACCGAACACCTCCGCAGTCTGTGTCCAAGTGTACACTGGTTTAGACCCACAGTTAGTGCTGTTGTAAATGGTGGGATGTAAGCCTGCATTGTTTGTTAGATACATTACAACTAGTAGCTCCAGTTTAAAACTGAAAACAGACTCAAACGTGATTTGACTTGATGCAGGATGAAGGTCAAAGTGATGGAGAAGGAAAAAAACGAGCAAGTCTGAAGCGTTCATCTTTCTGTTTCTATATCAGAACACTGTCAGATCTGTCTGTGCACCATCATTCTCTTAATCCTGCTCGTCCCCCTCTCTCTCTCTCTGCCTTTGTCCTCTCTGGAGGAGGAGTATGATGGATAATGGAGGCTTTTAAGTGCTCTCTGTCTTTCTCTCTCCATCTCTATGCTTTTTTCTTATAAAGAAGCTCTACTGGTCCATCATCCACCTTTATCCAAGTTTTTCTTTTTACCTGGCATTCATCACGGCTTTATTCACATTAATGGGAGAACGAAGGGCGAATTCTGAAGGCCAAGAAAGAGAGTTAGAAAGAAAGTGCTACAAAACAGAAACCAGAACTGAAGTGCTTCTTTTGCTCTATAGGTACAGCTATATGGTCGCTCTACCATTTTGTTTAGCAAAAAAACCTGATGCATTATACAGAGCCATATAATATTCATATAAGCTCATTCTGACAGACTGTAATACACTACAGGAAGTGTAGGGGGCGCTCTATAACGCTCTATAATGTTCATATGATCCACACGCTCATTCTGACAGACTGTAATACACTACAGGAAGAGTAGGGGCGCTCTATAACGCTCTATAATGCTCATATGATCCACACGCTCATTCTGACAGGAAGCACAGAAGGTAGAACAGATCACTGTTGCTGGAGGGACAGTCAAGAGCATAATCAGTAGTATGGACTGCTGGTTGCAGCTCTGTTGCACTCTCTCTCTCACACACACACACACACACACACACACACACACTGGTCTTCTGAAGGCTGTGTGAGTGTCTCTCAGCTCAGAGCTGCAGAAGTGTCCTGTCCCGCTGGCCTGGCCAGTTGGTGACATTTCGTTCTGACTGTCTCCCAGCACATGGTGACGTCAGTGGACGGGCTGCTGGGAGACAGCGGTGCTGATCCGAACTGACCATTAACTCACACTCCACCATCAGCCATCACCCCATCAGCCTCTGCTGTATCACACCTCATCTCCAATTCACTCATTCTAATGAGGCTGAGCTGCACCCATTGCTGACACAGATGTGCAAACGCACACCGCTTTTCTAGTCCCCATAGAGAAGTACTGCCAATAGAATAGGACTATCGCAGTGTGGAAATGGCACTCAGTTCTTGGAATGATTCTCCGCTTTTCTAAGGTAGCCGTGGCCTGGAGGTAAGAGAAGTGGGACCATGTGACCGAAAGGTTGCCGGATTGAGTCCCTGAACCAACAGGTTGTTATGAAAGTGCCTTTGAGCAAGGAACCTAACCCCACTGCTCTGGGCACGTGGGCACTGGGTCACTGTGGTGTGTGTTGGTGTTCACTACATGTATGGGTTAAATACAGAGACAACGGTGTCTTGTCTTTTCTCCATAATGTGAATCTGACAGTTCTTTATATTGAATCAGACGTTCTTGATGAACGGACGGATATAAATACTCTTTTAAGTCTTTTACATTGAAAGTTAGAAAGGTTTCTCCGTC
This sequence comes from Acestrorhynchus altus, assembly GCA_034509495.1. Classification (NCBI taxonomy): domain Eukaryota; kingdom Metazoa; phylum Chordata; class Actinopteri; order Characiformes; family Acestrorhynchidae; genus Acestrorhynchus; species Acestrorhynchus altus. Next base: position 800,487 of record CM067503.1, on the reverse strand, counting down.
TCCGGTACAGTTTGCCATTTTGGAAATTTGTGGATTTTCCATGACAGTGATGATGTCATATTTCACCGTTATTATTTTTGACTTTAGTGTGAACGTGTCTTACTCCACATACTATTTGACCATTTTTCATATGTATCAGGAAATACTTAAGAACACAGGCTGAATTACCTGCCAACCCATGTGTGTGTGTATGTGTGTGTGTGTGTGTGTGTGTGTGTGTGTGTGTGTGTGTGTGTGTATACCATCTGCTTCAGTCTTCCCCGCTCTTCTACCCTACTGAGAAATTCATCAGTATTGCTCACACCCCCACCCCCACACCCACCCAGGCCAGGGTTACTCCATCTGACCCTGAAACACTCTCCCACACACACACACACACACACACACACACACACACACACACACACTGCATCATGTCTCGGGGAGATTGCAAATCAGTGGGCAGCTTCTGGAAAACACAGTCCGTCTAATGAAGTGTAGCCTCCAACACGAACAGTATATGGTTTGCCAGAGAGAGAGAGAGAGAGAGTGTGTGTGTGTGTGTGTGTGTGTGTGTGTGTGTGTGTGTGTGTGTGTGTGTGTGTGTGTGTGTGTGTTTAGTACAATCAGCCGCAAGTGTTTTTTGCTGCCGGGTTGGTCAGTGTGCTATGTTCCTCTGTCTTTATGACGTTCTCAAGAAGAAAATTATTTACACAATGATTCACTTGAACTGTTCATTTAAACAAATTGGACAAATGATTCACCCGATTCAGTTTCCACAAAGTTAAGATATAAAGAGTGACTTTCAGATTTAGTCGACAGAGATTTTGAGTGACGGTTCAAGTCCAGTGTTCCCAAGCATGTCCTGCTGATATCAAATGCATCTTGACTGATCAGCTGAATCTGAGCTCAGTCAACAATCATGTCTCCTTTAATGTTTTTTGTCTTTGGGCCACATTCAGAATCAGAAATACGTTATTAATCCCAGAGAGAAACTGCAAATGATTACAGCTGCGCTCGTTTATATAAAACAATAAACAGAATGATATAAAAGAATTAGCAGATGAAACACTTTGGAAATACATGCATGTAAAGATACTTAAGGGAAAAGTAGCAGCTGTGATATTTAATTCTGTATGGTTGCGAAAGCTGGACAATAAACACCCAAGACAGGAGAAATATAGACGTCATTGAACTTGGTGTTGCTGGACAGCAAAGAAGACCATATCAAGCCTAACCTCTCGCTGGAAGCCCAGATGGTCAGGCTGAAGCTCTCTTACTTTGGACACATGAGAAGAACCAACTCACTGGAAAAGATCATCATACTTGGAAGAGCTGAGTGTGAAAGAGGACCAGCAACTTCAAGATGGATGGATAGAATAAAGGAATAATGCCATTTAGATCCATATAGTCATCAGGATTCGGAATCAACTTGACAGCAGTTGATAATAATTTAATAAATATGAACACCAACACTAGGACTTCCAGAGGTCCAGAGTGTCTTAGTGTGTATGCCCATGGACATCACGTTTACTGTCCCTGATGGCCTGCGGGCACCGTGGAACCTCCAGAACCTGCTGTAATTGATTCGTAAATGAAAATGAAGGATTCTGAGGAGATGCTGAATTGTTTCCTCAAACAAAAAAATGTAAAATAAGAATAAATCAATATAATGTTGCTGCATTTCCACAAGATTCCAGCTTGTTAGAAGTTCAGTTAGACCCTCTTAAAGACGCTGCCCATTGCGCGTCACTTGGATTGCTGTAATTGGACTAATTAGTTTGAGATGCTGGACTGAATTAATGAGGGTAACTCCAGGGAATCACTTACCAAGCTCAACAGCCTGCGTGTTACACTAATCACACAGAAGGGTGGCTGGAACTCCAGAGTGGGGAACACTCCACAGGCTGGGAGACGCAGTGCTCGCTTTCAGGAAAACAATCTGCATTATAACTTAAGAACACTCCACCAACATGGAATTCTTTCCCTGTTCCCTCCTTTTTCTTTAATGTCCCGTATAGTTAATTAAGACATAATTCCTTGACTCACAGGAGCCCAGTCACAATTATCCCCAATCCGATTGAATTCTATCCGATTGTAGATTAAAACTGAGGTGTTTGTATGAACACTCTACTCAGCAGTCCAATGAACTTCTCAGTTTACAAGCTGCAGGTACGTAAAAAAGGTCTGTTTAAGTGCTGCCTTTTCACCTCTACACTTGGTCTACATATACCTGCATCTATGTTGGGAGTCAAACTCCGTCTCAGTAAGAACCAATCAGAATCTTTATTTCTGGAGGGTGGGACAACAGAGAGTAAACACGTTGGATAGAACCAACCATCGGGGGCCATTTCCCTACAGCGAATCACATTTTCACAACAAAACCCACCTTGAACGTTCATCTCAAACACCGATTTATGCTGAGAATTTTGAAAAGACGATGGAGTTTCCCTCTAGGTTCATGAAATGCCTCTTGAGTTGTAAACAGTAAATGTTTTAGTGTTTGAACAAATGTACAAACTCAAATGTGCAGAAGTTCACAGAACCATTTGAAAACCATTCGAGTGTTTGTATAATGAGCTGCCTGTGTGAACGGCCACGGCGTGCAAGCTGTAGCTAGATGCTCATTTCAGGCTTTTAAACATAAGCCTTTAGTTCCGAGTGCGTTACAGGAATGTTTTCACGGCTGGATTAAAGAGCCTCAGGGCTGATCGATACAAAACGGGTTATTCTGAGCAGCAGCTTCTCAGGCGGGCCAGAGAAACAGACACAAATAAAACTTCAACCCAAGGCTCAGGCAATCCCAGCGCTGCAGCTACCCAAATTAATACAATCAGTTACATTTATTGGCTATTGTTCAATTCAGTGACTAATTAAACAGTTAAACAATTGTTGTTGTTTTTTTGTTTTCCTGGCTAATCTCTCTTTACCTTCCAGATTTCAAATTCTGAAGACCCTCTGACCACTGTTCATACTGTACTACAAGACTCACCATGTTAATTGAAATTAAACTGGCTGGTTAGGGTTAGCCTGTTAACCTTCGTCAAACATGTTAACTAAAGGTTAATCTGTGTCAGTCTGAGGTGAACATGTTGTGTAAGGTTAGTCTGTGTCACTCATTAAGGACTCATTAAGGTCATGGTGATATTGGACGTTCAGTGATTTCTTTCTATTGTTTTTTCTGGGAAGCATCAGCAACAACATTGATATTTAATAAAAAATCAATCAAGTTTTAATTTTTGGTCACAGATCATCTGATCTTGGGGTTCTAATGATCAGGACAGCCATCCAGAACTGCAACGGTGGATTTAATTTGTCCAGTTTCTTAAATTTCTTTTCCCTTGTGTTTGCCTCCGCAGTTTGAGAGCTCCCCCTGCTGGCCTGGAAGACAGTCTCTGTGGCTCCTGCAGGTCATGAGCAGTATAAAGGGTCAGTTCGGACAGGATGTGGAGAAACAGGGCATCAAGCTGCCAAAGAAATGGAACGATCCCAACAACAAGGTAGGATAGCTTCGAATGTCACTCTAATGGATGTAGAGGATACGGAATCCGACTGATTCCAAACAGAAGGCCGGGTGTCTTTGCTGAAGGTTAACATTGACAAAGTGACAATCTGACAAGCATCAGCACAAACCAATCAAGACAGCTTTGCCAGCTTGAAATAAACACTTAACGTTTCTTTTTGGTAGCGGAGAGAACAACACCACCTGAGGTGAAGTAAAGTGTTAAAATGTAGTTAAATGTAGAAAATAATTTGTGATTTTTACCCCTTAAAATAAAGAGCAGTCAATTTTTGTTATAGTTTTTGAGTCCTCCTCAAAATCAGTGAGATTATTAATGATCTTAATCATCTTTAATTTATTAATAATAATAATTAAATTTATTGTTCATAACAATGATGCTGAGATTGTCGTTGGGAGTGACGAGGATGGACAAGATTAGAAATGAGCAGATCAGAGGGACGGTGAAGGTGGAGCAGTTTGGACACAAAGCCAGAGAGGACAGATTGAGATGGTTTGGACATGTGTTGAGGAGGAGATGGAGATGGAGCTGCCGGGCAGAAGGAGAAGAGAAAGACTTCAGAGAAGGTTTATGGATGTAGTGAAGGTGGACATGGAGATGGTTGGTGTAACAGTAGAGGTGGTAGGGGATAGGGCAAGATGGAGGCAGATGATCCGCTGTGGCGAAGAAGAAGAAGATGAAGATTGTTCATAACAATATAATACATTAAATGGATAATAATTACTTACATAATAAAATAATAAATAATAATACCTGCTTATGTTTAACCCTAATTATCCGTCCACTGCAGGCAGAAACATTCAATTACCTGAGCACTAATTTAAGACGTATAAGAGTAAAAGGGTTGAGCAGTTTCATTTTCTGTATGTTTTAGTTTCTTTAAAAAATAAAGTGGTTAGAAAAATACAGATGTATCAAATGTAAAGCAGATTAAAACTTTTATATTCAAATGTTTAATGTTCTTTTTTTTATTCTGGAGATCAAACAAACGATTTATATAATAAAAGATTTTTCTGGCCTTTGATGAAATCCTTTGATGAATCAGGCTTTAAAGAAATAAATGGTTCCTATAGCAACATCACCTTTTATTTTTTTATCAGCAATCAGACAGATTCTCAGATTCATTCTGATGACTGTTTTTGTCTCGAGTCCCAAAATTAACTCCTGATTATTTGAGGCTCCTCTTGGTGGCATAAGAAAGCAGCGATTGAAAACAGGTCATAATTCAGTGAGAACAATGAGAACTATCCAGCCTGAAGTACAGCCTCCAAACATGGTGAAGGTAGTTTCACACGCTGTTTTTATAACAAAGACCATCAAAGTAAACAACACAGATTCAAATCCATCAAAGAGTTGAATCAATCATTTCCATTTCTAAGCTCATATTTCAGAGGATCCAGAGACATTCAGACATTCAACTCCACGAGCAGTAATATCTCATAAAGAGAAAGATCAGAACATGAAGAATCAAGAAAACAGAAGTTTAATTACGTACCACTGTCTGAAGTGTACGTGCAGTTCATCTAAAATATGAACAGATTATTACATATGAAATAGAACAGTTTTTATATTCATTCATACGTGGGAATCTGAAATACAGTCATATCTGCATGTCGAGGCTGCCATTCGTGCCTTACGTGGTTCCCTGCATGTAAGGAGGAATTTGAAATTCAGCCAGAAACATGCACTCATTTTCATAGAGTTCCTTTTTCTCCATCCACACAACAACACTGAAAACAGAGCTTTCAAACATCTCCACCTTGGTGAGTGTAAGCTCTGTTTTTAGTGACCTGTTTAAACACAGACAAACACCCCCCTTTAGATTTTTGCTGCTAACCCCAAACTTTATTCCTTCTCATCCCTTCATACTTCTTCCCCAACATCTTCACCTCAGATCCCCACAGATCGGACCATGGTGGTGGGAGGCATGGCTGGAGGTGGAGACTCCATGGATGGTCCAGGAGGTCAGCTGAAAAAGCGCAGGCAGCGTTATGTGGAGAAGGATGGCAAGTGTAATGTTCACCATGGTAACGTGCGGGAGACCTACCGCTACCTGTCAGACATCTTCACCACACTGGTGGACCTGAAGTGGCGGTTCAATCTGCTGGTGTTCACGCTGGTCTACACCACCACATGGGTCTTCTTCGGCCTAATCTGGTGGTTGATTGCCTACATCAGAGGCGACCTTGACCATGCAGAAGATGGAGACTGGACGCCATGTGTCAACAATCTAAACGGCTTCGTCTCGGCCTTCCTCTTCTCTATCGAGACGGAGACGACCATTGGGTACGGCTATCGCGTGATCACAGAGAAGTGTCCAGAGGGCATCATCTTGCTCCTGGTGCAGGCCATCCTGGGATCCATTGTCAATGCCTTCATGGTGGGCTGCATGTTCGTGAAGATCTCGCAGCCCAAGAAGCGTGCAGAGACACTCATGTTCTCGCAGAATGCTGTTATTTCCATGCGAGACAGCAAACTCTGCCTGATGTTCCGCGTGGGAGACTTGCGCAACTCACACATTGTGGAGGCGTCCATACGGGCCAAGCTCATCCGCTCCAAACAGACCAAAGAGGGAGAGTTCATCCCCCTCAACCAGACAGACATCAATGTGGGCTTTGACACAGGAGACGACCGGCTCTTTCTGGTGTCTCCACTCATCATCTGCCATGAGTTTAATGAGAGCAGCCCCTTCTGGGAGATCTCTCAGGAGCAGCTGGCACGAGAGGAGTTTGAGATAGTGGTTATCCTGGAGGGCATGGTGGAGGCCACAGGTGAGCCTGCTATGAACGTGAAAAGAATTAGTGCATGTCTGGAGAAATGTCCCCTGAGAAAACCTTACATCTTCAACCATCGTTAGTTTTGAAATACGCTAAATGTCCGAAGTTAGTGCAGTAGAGACAGTTACTCCAACAAAAGCAGGATAAACTCTTTTTAATGCCCTTGATTTTAGAAGAAACAATGACTTTTGTCCATATAGTGAGTTTTTGGATTGTCTTTCCCTGTTATTAGCTCATGTTATAGTGTGTTAATTAAGCAGTAACGTGTAACACATCGTCCAAAAATATGATGTTTTACCCAGAAATCTGGTGAAATATTCGTTTCAAATCCATAGAGGAGAATTATGAGATAAGAATTGGTGTCACTTTGTCTACATGTGATAGTGAGAGAGAGAGACAAGAGAGAAGGAGGGAGGGGACAAACAAGACTACAGTTACTGTAGCAATAAGCCTAAACCACGACAGGTCCCACAGAAAGCCGATGGCTTTAAAGTTCCTGGGTGGCTTGTGATTTCGTATTAATCCTAACAGCGCGACTGCACGCACCATGTCCCAAGTACCAGGACTGTTAATGTGAAAACACAGACCCTTACATTTCACCTCTTGCGGAAGATGCATAGACAGTACCACAGGGCTGTGGCCACCCCACCGTATCACTGCTGTTGTAAATAAATAAAGGTAGCTGCTATGTCCCCCAACAACAACACCAATCCCAGGACTCCAGGTTTCAACGTTTCACTGCACTGGTACTCTCAGCATGTGCCATATTTCAGTGATCCATATTTCAATTTTTAAATGTTGGGGAATTGTATAGAATTATCAAAAAAATTTATTTAATAGTATTGTTTTGTGTGTCAAACTAGTCCTGTTATTATGAGGGCAGTTGACCTTCAGATTGATGCATTTTAGCAGCTCTGACCTCCCCGCAGAGGCTTGTTTGCATTAAAATTGGCAGAAAGTCTCCAAGGAGCCTCTGACAAATAGTGTAAATGCAAATGTAAATGTAGATGTGTGTGTGTGTGCGTGCGTGTGTGTGTGTGTGTGTGTGTGTGTGTGAGGAGGAGACACCGCGGGGGTGGTCACCTGAAGCGCTTGCTGCATACGGGACCAGAAGTCAGGAGCTAATGCATTCCAGCAGGACATGATCAGAATTCTAATTGTCCACTTCACATTTCTGCTGTTCGGTTCAAATATTTACCGTCCAGAATGAGTCAACACTTTGAAAGCGAGAAGTTTCTGGCCGTGGATGCTAATGATGTGTGGATCTGATCTAAAAGGTGACCCTCTGAACTGAGCTCTTTGTTAGTAGGATTAGCAGTGGAATCTCCCTGGGAATCACTAATGAACATCGACTGTTAAAGCGCTTGACACGGGCTGCAATTATACCTCACTAATTGGTTCAGGTATTGTCCTGAGTGCCAGATTGAGCGAGTAATGCTGGCGGAGATGCAAACTGAGGCAGTTAAGACAGTGGAACTACATTAACCGTTTGTGCTTCTTTAATTACACCCTAACGACTCATTTATATTCGCATTACGTTCGGAAATTAATACATCCAACGATATATCTGACACGACCCACACACCTCTATGTGTCCTTTATGTTGCCATTGATATTAACCTTCAGAATCCTACTACACCCATTTAGTGGTTTTGTAGTCTGACATACTTGTATTTGGGGAAAAAATAGAAAAGTATAATAGACAGTTACACGTACAGGAGAGACAACTCAAATCGATCTTCATTTGAGATGTAAATGAACGAAATTTCAATATTTGTATGAATTTGACTATGTTTTGATCAGAAATGTGATTGTTCCTACAAATTCTGTGGGTTTTTCCACTTATAAGGACTTAAAAGCAATATCCATTTCAGAACTCCTGTTGTAAATTGATCATCCAGATTGTTTATGAGCTGAAAATGCAATAATTTTGATGAATTATTTGCAATCATTAGATTGTCGAGGATATTTATAACAATATATTCTTACAGTGGTCCAAATACAAGAACAACCTCAATATGCTTTATTATTTTATTATTTAAGTATGTATCAGGACTTCTGATAGGACTTTTATTCTGAAATTTGATCACTGTGAGCAAAGAAAGCCAGCTAACAGCCCCTCCTTTCTCATTTTCTTCTATAACCTAATATCTGGATCTGTGATGTCATTAACCCCGCCCCCACTCTCAGATCAGTCAGAGTCTGTATGCAGGTTGATCATCAGCCCCGCCCCCTCTCTCTGATCAGTCAGAGTCTGTATGCAGGTTGAGCATCAGCCCCGCCCCCTCTCTCTGATCAGTCAGAGTCTGTATGCAGGTTGATCATCAGCCCCGCCCCCTCTCTCTGATCAGTCAGAGTCTGTATGCTTAGTATTAGCAGGTAGAGGTAAGATATTATAAATAATGGAAAATATATTATAAACACTATCAAATGATTTATTATTAGTAATAAAGATGGTCAGTTTAAATACATAAATAAACAGAGTATTATTTATGTAAATAAACAAAACACTAAGTAAAACACCATTTCATGAAAAGAGCACAAAGTAGAGGAGCATCGAAACTGAGAGAGATTCGTGAAAGGAATCTCTCTCTCTCTCTCTCACTCTCTTTCTCTCTCCCCTTTCTCAAAGTCGTTTGTAGCTCGGGAGTTGGAGGCACTGATGGATTTAATTGAATGTTTCCACATTTTGGTTTTGTAACATTTCTCTTCTGTGTCTCTGCGACCTTGTTAGTCAAGGTCATCCTACTTTCTGTCAGACGGAGCCCTACAAAATGTGTAATTAGAACAGGGATCAGTAAATAGGAACATTTTCATGTGGATGTATTTGCCGGAGGCTGTATGAGTTAAACTGATGATTTAAATACTTTGGCAAACTCTGAAACAGCTGCATGAGAGAGTAATGGGCTTTTTATATTTCCATCTGCTGTTAGAGTTCAGAGTGTTATACTGTTACTACTGCTGTCTGTCTCTGCGCCACAATATTCACACGCTCATTCTGACAGACTGTAATACACTACAGGAAGTGTAGGGGGCGCTCTATAACGCTCTATAATGTTCATATGATCCACACCACACTCATTCTGACAGACTGTACACACTACAGAAGTGTAGGGCTTAGTAACGCTTCTGAGCACAAGCACCATAGTGACCCACACGCTATTCTGACAGACTGCACACACTCACAGAAAGCTTAGGGCAGCTCTTATAACGCTCATAATGTCTATATGATCCACACGCTCATTCTGGACAGACTGTAATACACTGGCTATAAAGTGTAGTGCCTATAACGCCTTATAATGTCTATATGATCCACACGCTCATTCCTGGACAGACTGTACACACTACAGGAAGCCTAGGGGTTTATACCTCTATAATGTCTATATGATCCACACTGCTCATTCTGACAGACTGTACACACTACAGGAAGTGTAGGGGCGCTTATACTATAGTTGTTCATAGTGATCCACACGCTCATTCTGACAGACTGTACACACTACAGGAAGTGTGGGGGGCGCTCTATAATGCTCTATAATGTTTATATGATCCACACGCTCATTCTGACAGACTGTAATAACTAAGCAGGAAGCCTAGGGCGCTCTATAACGCTCTATAATGTTCATATGATCCACACGCTCATTCTGACAGACTGTAATACACTACAGGAAGCCTAGGGGGCGCTCTATAACGCTCTATAATGTTTATATGATCACACGCTCATTCTGTCAGACTGTAATACAATACACAAAGTGTAGCCTATAACGCTCTATAATGTCTATATGATCCACACGCTATTCTGACAGACTGTAATACACTACAGGAAGCCTAGGGGCAATTTCTATAACGCTTATACTGCACCATATATGATCCACACGTCATTTTCTCCTGACAGACTGTAATACACTACAGGAAGCCTAGGGCGCCTATAACGCCTATAATGTTCTGGGTATGATTCCACACGCCATTCTGACAGACTGTACACACTGCTGGTGGAAGCCTAGGGAGGCTCTATAACGCTCTCAGTATAATGTTCATATGATCCACACGCCATTCTGACAGACTGTAATACACCACAGGAAGCGAGGGGCGCCTATAACGCCTATAATGTTATTAATTGTCTCGAGTCCAGCTTCAGGAGAAAACTGAACAACAATGATGAGCATGGCAGGGTTGCAAGGAAAAGCTGCTGCTCTCCAAATAAAAACATTGCTGCCTGTCTGCAGTTTGATGAAGATCACATGGATCTCATCAGGATATGGACAAGCAATGCTTGTGGGATGAAGGAGACCAGGAATAGACCTTTTGGTATAAAATGAGAAATATTATGTTTGGCTGTGCTGCCACTGCATTCCAGCACATAAAACTCATCCCACCTGTCAAACGTGGTGGTGGTAGTATCAGGAGCTTGGGCTCTTTTGCTGCATTCCTGCCATCATTAATGGAGCAATGAATTCTGAATTATACCAGCAAATTCTAAAGGAAAATGTCAGGGATGATTCGTCTGTGAGCTGAAGCTCAAGAGAATGTTTATGCAGCAGGACACCACCTAAGCACACAAGAAGACATCTACCAAATCATTTTAAAGAAGAATGAAGTTCCACACTGACCACAGCGCCTCCACACATAGATTTGTTGGTCGTCTGCTCTGAGACAAAGCAGGACTCGTTACTGAAAATGACCTGCTGCCATTCTGATAATACGACACCACTGCAGTCGTGTGATTCCTCTTGGGAGGGAGATAAATAGAGGGAGAGAGAATATGAGAGAGGAGAATAGACAGACAGCAACCTGCTAGAGGAATGATAGAAAGCGGTACATTTATAGAGAGATGATAGGAAAGAGAGAGAGAAAGGAAGGGGTAGAGAGATGGTAGAATGTGAAGGAGAGAAAGGTAGAGCAAGACAACTGAAAGAGGGGAGAGGTGCAGGCAGATAATACAAGAGAGAGAGAATAGAAAGAGTGAGAGAGAGAGGGAATAGAACAAGGAAATTAAGTGTTTGTGTGTGTGTGTGTGTGTGTGTGTGTGTGTGTGTGTGTGTGTGTGTGTGTGTGTGTGTGTGAAATGGAACTAATGTGGCTTTTTCCAGCAAAGCACAAGAACATGAAAAGCGCATTTTATTTAGAACATCCTCACACACGCAACACTGTGTGTGTGTGTTTATGAATGTGTGTGTATGTGTTTGTATATGTGTGTGTGTGTGTGTGTTTGCGTGTTTGCATGTGTGTGTGTGTGTGTGTGTGTGTGTGTGTGTAAAAGGGCATGTGTGTGTGTGTGTGTGTGTTGTGTGTGTTGGTATGTGTGTGTGTGTGTGGTTATATGTGTGTGTGTGTGTGTGTGTGTGTGTGTGTGTTGGCATGTGTGTGTGTGTGTGTGTACTATGTAGCTATTAGGCTCACTTGTTTAAGGCCAGCGAGGGCCTCAGAGCTGAAGGGTGATGTCATGGTGAGGTTTAGCTGTGTTGCTATCGGTCTGCCTCATCAAATTAACTTTTTACCTCTTCTTGGGGGCTTTCTTTTAATACTCCCCTCTTTCAACTCCTATATTAGACACGTGCCACGGTCCTATTCTATTGGCAGGTGTCTCATTAGAAGGGGTGTCCACATACAGTGGGTACGGAAAGTATTCAGACCCCTTTAAAATGTTTCACTCTTTGTTTCATTGCAGCCATTTGCTAAAATCAGTAAGTGTCTGTTTATTTCTATTACTGTTCACTCACCACCTCATTCCTGATACAAAAAAAACAATAGAAATGTGAATTATTTGTACCGTATTAAAAAAAAAATAGAAAAACTTTCATGACAGATCAGCATTCAGACCCTTTACAGACACCTATATTTAACCCACCTGTCCATTTCTTCTTGACCTTGAGATGGTTCTACCTCCTTCATTGAGTCCAGCCAGGCGACTAAAGTGATTGGACTTGATTAGAAAGGCACACACTCAGTTCATAAGCATGACCTCACAGCTCACAGTGGATGTCAGAGCAAATGAGAATCATGAGGTCGAAGGAACTGTCTGAGGAGCTCGGAGACAGAACTGTGGCGAGGCACAGATCAGACACAGGGATCCAAGAATTTCCTGCAGCACTCAAGGTTCCTAAGAGCACAGTGTTCCGTATAATCCTTAAACGGAAGAAGTTTGGGACAACCAGAACTCTTCCTAGACCTGGCCGTCCAGCCAGACTGAGCAATCGTGGGAGAAGAGCCTTGGTGAGAGAGGTAAAGAGAACCCAAATATCACTGTGGCTGAGCTCCAGAGATGCAGAGATGGGAGAATGTTCCACAAAGTCAACTATCACTGCAGTTTCTCCATCAGTCAGGGTTTATGGCAGTGGACTGATGGAAGCCTCTCCTCAGTGAAATACATATGAAAGCCCACATGAAGGACACATGAAGGACACCCAGACTATGAGAAATAAGATTCTCTGGTCTGATGAGATGAAGGCTGAACTTTCTTGGGTGCTTAATTCTAAGCTGCATGGGTGTGGAGAAAACAGGCACTGCATCACCTGCCCAATACATCCCAACAGTGAAGCGTGGTGGTGGCAGCATCATGCTATGGGAGTGTTTTTTCAGTTGCAGGGACAGGACTTGACTGTTGCAATTAGCTGAACAATGAATGCAGCCAAGAACAGATATCCTGACAGAAACCTCTTCCTAGAGCAAGCCTGGACCTCAGATCAGCCAGCTAAAGGTTCACCTTCCAACAAGACAGGACCTCAGCACAATAAATAATAAGGAAAGGGTTTCAGAACAACTGCACTGCCCTGACTGACCCAGCTAGAGCCCTGACCTAAACCTAACTGAGCATCTCTTGAGAGACCTGAGAACGGTTGTCCACTCAACTGCTCAATTATCCAACAACCTGATGGAACTGAGAGGATCTGGTATGAAGAATGGCAGAGATCCCCAACCAGGTGGAAAAAGGAACATTCTCAAGACTCATGGCTGTACTCATTTTCTAAAGGGTGCTTCTATTTCTAGAAATTTCCCAGTTTTTCTTTTTTAATAAATTTGTAAAAATAATTCTACATTTCTGTTATTTTTTCTGTTAAGATGGGGCCAGGAGGAATGCTAATGAGAACATTATTGGCTGCAATGAAACAAAGAGTGAAAAATTCATAATTAATTAGTGAAATCTGAAGTATTCAGAGCGCTTCACTTTTCGTACAGTTTTATGGTATACATATTTTACATATTGTTATATTTGTTCCCTAAATTCTACACACAAAACTATGACATAGTGGGAGAAAAGATTGTTTGAAATCTTGAAATGTATTAAAAATAAAACACAAAAAAAAAAAATAGTGTTAGGTTTTCACAGTTTGCCTTCACGCCAAAAGTGAGCCTAGGTGCATCTTGTTTCACTGATCATCCTTCAGATGTTTCTACAGCTTGGATAGGGACACCTGTATTGCCCAGTGATTGGACATGATTTGGGAAAAACACACCTGCTTATATAAGGTCTCAGTAGACAATGCAGGCCAGAGACAACCTAAGGGAAGTTTGCTAGAACTGCTCAGACCTCCGAGACAGGATTGTATGGAGACACAGATCTGGGAATGGGTACAGAAACATTTCTTCTGCACTGAAGATCCCGATGAGCACAGTGGCTCCATCATCTGTAATTGGAAGAAGTTTGGAACCAGCAGGACTCTTCATAGAGCTGGCCACCCTGCAAACTGTGTGATCATACATATATATAGAGTGTGTATGGTTATAGGGTGTGTATGGTTATAGGGTGTGTATGGTGGTACAGTGTGTATGGTTATAGAGTGTGTATGGTTATAGGGTGTGTATGGTTATAGGGTGTGTGTGTGGTACAGTGTGTATGGTTTAGTGTGCAGTGTGTGGTACAGTGTGTATGGTTAGTGTGCAGTGTGTGGTACAGTGTGTATGGTTATAGAGTGTGTATCGTTATAGAGTGTGTATGGTGGTAAGCAGTGTGTGGTTATAGAGTGTGTGTATGGTTATAGAGTGTGTATGGTTATAGAGTGTATGGTTATAGGTGTGTATGGTTATAGAGTGTGTGGTTAAGTAGAGTGTGTATGGTTATAGGGTGTGTATGGTTACAGTGTGTATGTAGGTACAGTGTGTGTGGTTATAGGGTGTAAGTGGTTATAGAGTGTGTGTTATAGGGTGTATGGTTAGGTGTGTAAGGGTTATAGAGTGTATGGTGTGTACAGTGTGTAAGGGTTATAGGGTGTGTATATAGAGTGTGTATGTATATAGAGTGTGTATGGTGGTATGTGTGGTTATAGGGTGTGTATGGTTATAGAGCGTATGGGGTGGTGTTGTGTGTGTATGGTTATAGAGGTGTATGGTGGTACAGTGTGTATGGATATAGAGGTAAGGGTTATAGAGTGTGTGTATGGTTATATGTGTATGGTTATGAATGTGGCATATAGAATGCATGGTTATAGAGTGTGTGTAAGGTTATAGAGTGTGTATGGTGGTACAGTGTGTGTATACAGGGAGTGTATGGTTATAGAGTGTGTATGGTTATAGAGTGTGTATGGTTATAGAATGTGTATGGTTACAGAGTGTGTGGGTGGTTATAGAGTGTGTATGGTGGTACACAGTGTATGTATGGTTATAGAGTGGTTATAGAGTGTGTGTATGGTTATAGAGTGTGTATGTATATAGAATGTATGGTTATAGAGTGTGTATGGTTATAGAGTGTGTGTAGGTACAGTGTGTATGGTTATAGATTGTGTATGGTTATAGAGTGTGTGTGGTTATAGAGTGTATATATATAGGGTGTGTATGGTTAAGTGTATGGTTATATGTGTATGGTTATAGAGTGTGTGTAAAGCAGTGTATGGTTATAGAGTGTATGGTTATAGAGTGTGTATGGTTATAGAGTGTGTATGGTTATAGAATGTGTATGGTTATAGAGTGTGTATGGTTATAGAGTGTATGGTGGGTACAGTGTATGGTTATAGATTGTGTATGGTTATAGAGTGTGTATGGTTATAGAGTGTATATGGTTATAGGGTGTGTATGGTTATAGAGTGTATGGTTATAGAGTGTGTATGGTTATAGAGCGTGGTTATAGGGGTGTGTATGGTTATAGAGTAAAAGGTTATAGAGGTGTAAGTGGTTATAGAATGTGTATGGTTATAGGGTGTGGATGGTTATAGGGTGTGTATGGTTATAGAGTGTGTATGGTGGTACTGTGTGTATGGTTATTGAGTGTGTATGGTTATAGAGTGTGTATGGTTATAGAGTGTGTATGGTTATAGGGTGTGTATGGTTATAGAGTGTGTATGGTTATAGGGTGTGTATAGTTATAGAGTGTGTATGGTTATAGAGTGTGTATGGTTATAGGGTGTGTATGGTTATAGAGTGTGTATGGTGGTACAGTGTGTATGGTTATAGAGTGTGTGTGGTGGTTATAGAGTGTATGGGTGGGTATGTATGGTTATTGAGTGTGTAAGTGGTTATAGAGTGTGTATGGCTATAGAGTGTGTAAGGGTTATAGGGGTGTGTATGGTTATAGGTGTGTATGGTTATAGAGTGTGTGTATATGGTTATAGGAGTGTGTATGTATATAGGGGTGTGTGGTGGTTATAGAGTGTGTATGGTGGTACAGTGTGTATGTGGTTATAGAGTGTGTATACAGAGTGTGTATGGTAGAAGCAGTGTGTATGGTTATAGAGTGTGTATGGTTATATAGAGTGTGTATGGTTATAGAGTGTGTGTAAGTGGTTATAGGGGTGTGTAAGTGTATATAGAGTGTGTATGGTTATAGAGTGTGTATGGTTATAGAGTGTGTATGGTTATAGAGTGTGTATGGTGGTACAGTGTGTATGGTTATAGAGTGTGTATGGTTATAGAGGTGTATGGTGGTAAGCAGTGTAAGTGGTTATAGAAGTGTGTATGGTTATAGAGTGTGTATGGTGGTACAGTGTGTAAGTATAAAAGTGAAAATTAAATGTAAATGAACATAAAATATATGAACAATGATAAAATTGATCAAATGACGAACATTTATTTTAGAATAAATGAAAAACAAATAAACACAGAAATGAATGGATCCAATAAACTAACGCCCTGCAGGCAGAGTGGAGTGACTCCAGCAAGCTGACCTGTAGTGTGTCCTGTTGTATGTCCTGGTGTGTGTCCTGTGGTGTGTCCTGTGGTGTGTCCTGTTGTGTGTCCTGTGGTGTGTCCTGTTGTGTGTCCTGTGGTATGTACTGTAGTGTGTCCTGTAGTGTGTCCAGTTCACTGCTTGGACTGAAAGCAGATTCGGGCTCTTCAGACAGATATCTCGGAATCTGGCAGTTGATCCAGCCACTGCAGCAGGTCTGATTATAACCATTATTTATAGTCATCGGTGATGTGATACACGCTGGCGTGTGACCTGAGAGTGTTTTACAGATAATAATAAGCCGACATGTCTCTCGTCATGCTGTTAGTGATGGGCAGCCCTCTCTCTCACCCAGTCTGCAGCGATGAGTGCTGTAAGGGTCTCCAGGACTGACCCTCAGTGAGTCCAGTGGTTTGGGGGAACTAGCAGATACATGTTTATAAATACACCAATGTTCAAAACAACAAATAATAGTGTCTATTATTATTATTACTATTATTATTATTATTATTATTATTATTATTATTATTATTATTATTATTATTATTATTATTAGGGGTTATAATTTTAAACTTGTTCTCTCTCTCTCTCTCTCTCTCTCTCTCTCTCTCTCTCTCTCTCTCTCACTCCACCCTCTGTGTAGGTATGACCTGCCAGGCTCGTAGTTCGTATCTGGACTCTGAGGTTCTGTGGGGTGAGCGCTTCACACCGGTTCTCTCTCTGGAGGAGGGTTTCTATGAGGTCGATTACGACACGTTCCATCAAACGTACCCCACCCCCACACCCACCTGCTCCGCCCGTGAGCTCGCCGAACTTGCCAAGAAAGGAGAGGCCATCCCCCTGCCACCACTTTCACCACCGGCCAGTGCCGGGGACACGTCTGACCCCCCGGGGGACGGGGTAGAGGGGGACTTGGATGGAGAGGAAGAGAATGTTAGCAATGGAGATGTCAAGAAAATGGACACTGACCATCAGTGTGAAGGAGAGCTAGCGTAATGACCAAACACCCCTCTGCTGGGTCAGGAGGGACATTGGCTTTGAGATTAAAGCGGTAGTTTGGCTACAAATTTAGGATGTGGTCACTCCATCCTTCCCCGTCCCATCCTTAAATTTACTCTGACTTTTTTTAAGCTTGTTATTAATTGTACTTGGACTCGTTTTGAACTCGATGGTATCTGTCTTGGACTTGCTGGTATTTGTACTCGGACTATATAATAGTATTTGAACTCAGACTTGGTATTTGTTCTTGGACTCGTCTTGTTCTCAGAAGTATTCTTACGTGTACTTGTTTTAAGTACACAGACGCATAAGTCTTTGAACTCAGACTCGGAAGGGACACTCAGACTTGTCTTGCTCTCTAAAGTATTGGTTTTGTCAGCACTTGTGTTTGGAATCAGGCCCAAAACTCTTTGTAATTCAAGAAGCGAAAGTGCAAACTAGACTTTGTGCCAAACTATCGCTTTAAGCTGACAGTAATTCAGACTGCTGGTCTGATGGATACCTGCACTGACGCTTATTCTGCTATTTAAAGTGACATGTTGCAAAAGCGTAGGTCTGTTTGTACTCAGGCTAGGTCAGATTATTCCGGGCCGTACTGATCTCAACAGATTTTCACAGCCGTCTCCGGAGAGAGTTTAGTATCAGATGCTGTTTTAGGCACTCATCGACTGATTCTGTTTCTAGATCAGCTGATTTAGGCATTACGTGTGTACTACATGAAGCACTTTCAGCATGGATTTCAGCCTTGTTTGCGTTAGTCAGTGTTACCCCGTCGTACGTTGTGTCTTTACTGTTCCCGCATTGTGCTGTGCTTGTATATCTGCCTCGTATGTTTTCAGTGTTTCTGATTTCAGCTCTTTAATCCATGGTGGGCTTAATGCCGAGCAGAAGGCCGCATCACCCCACTGAAGCTCAGATCTTCTCGGTGTGCTGAAGACGCTCTCACGCATATGCAAGTCACTGGTTTATTTCTTGTGTAAGTAAAGGACACCCCCTGCTGGCCTTACAGTGACACCATTTTTAACATGAACTGTAGCCTGCTGTTGGGCTGTGGAACACTGTTATTAAATCTTTCCTAGAACATTATCTTCAATAAAGAACCCTGGATTAGTACCTGGACGTACTGTTTTATTTCAAGTCAGTAAACAGAGGAAGCACCAATCACTCCTTCTGGCACCGCATCCACTTCTTCTAGAAACACAGCAGACTGAAACCATCTGTACTGGAGAACTACACCAGTAAAAGACACTGGTACTCTAATAAACCTCGAAAGGTGAAGTGTGGATATCAGTGAAGCCTCGTTAAAGATGCTGATTAAGGATTTAGCTTAAACTTAAAGTTCACCCGTAGGTTAGTGTTTATGAGACCGTCACACTTACCTGATATATATATATATATATATATATATATATATATGTGTGTGTGTGTGTGTGTGTGTGTGTGTGTGTGTGTAGATGATCTTAGACTACTCCAATTGATGTTCATTTCTGAGGTAACATGAACAGAATTTAAATATTTGCATGAACTTGACCATGTTCTGATAAAAAAAATGACTTGCACCCTCATTTATTTTCTCAAAAGGACTAAAAACACTTTATATCTCAGAAATCCTGTACGAGGGTTTTGAGCTGAAAGTTCAAGAACTATGTTGAGTTATTTGTAAAGAAAACATTGACAAGAATGTTTATAATACTACACTTCAGAATGTTTGACAGCAGTTCAAATTAAATAAAAAAAAAAACATCCAGAATGCCCTTTATTTATTTGTTATTTATCAGTATCCCTTCTCTGGACTTTTATTCTGAAATTTGAACACTGTGAGCAAAGGAAGAGAGCAGTCCCTCTGTTCTCATTTCCTCTATAACCCAATATCTGGGTCAGTGATGTCATCAGCCCCGCCCCCTCTCTCTGATTAGTCAGAGTCTGTATGGAGGTTGATCATCAGCCCCGCCCCCTCTCTCTGATCAGTCAGAGACTGTATACAGGTTGATCATCAGCCCCGCCCCCTCTCTCTGATCAGTCAGAGTCTCATCAACCCTGCTCCGGGAGAGCTCCCTCCCTGCAGGCTTCTGATTCAACTCTAATCCACCTGATCCAACTAATTACTGCTTTCAGAAGTTTGTGATTGGCTGGGTTTGGGTTGGAGCTGAAACCTGTAGGAAGTGCCAGTTGGAAGCCCTGCCTAGAGAGGCAACCGATGTCCACAGAATGTCCTGGACATAACGCTGAACTGTTAATGTCCTTCACATCACTATCTGGATCATGACACCAGCAGTTAGGGCAGGTGTTTTCATCAATGGGAGACAATCAGGTGGGCGTGTCCTGTTTTATTACAGCAAGAAGGACCTGGGTTCGATCCCTGGGTGGGGGGACCTGGGAAGTTTCTATGTGGAGTTTGCATGTTCTCCCCGTGTTCAAGTGGGTTTCCTCTGGGTACTCTGGTTTCCCCAAAGACATGCATGATAGGTGAATTGGTGACTCTAAAGTGGCCCTTAGTGTGTGTGTGTGTGTGTGTGTGTGTGTGTGTGTGTGTGTGTGTGAATGTATGTGTGCGCCCTACGATGGATTAGCACCCTGTCTAGGGTTGTTTCCCGCCCTTGTGACCCTATTCAGAAAATGGATGGATGTTTATGGAAGTGTATCATGGAGAACAAAGGAGGAGCTCAGAAGATGGGTTGTTGATGCTCATCTGGACTCTACCGATCCACAGATTGTGTACAAATGGGAGGAGATTCAGGACCATTATGACCCTCCACAGGAGTGCTCCACCAACAAAGATCACGCCAAAAGCAAGGTGTGTAACAGTCCACCAGCTCACAAAGGAACCCAAAGGAACTTCTAAGCAACTAAAGGTCTTTCTCACATTGTCTAATGTTAATGTTCATGAGTCCACCATCAGAAGAATTATGTAGGCTTTTCTTGTAGGTCTTTGTGTTCTGCTATGAATAAGACTAGCTGTTCTTCTTTTAACATATACGACAGAAAACCAAGTCTCTGATTTAAAAATTGATGCAGCGTCACAGTCCGTCAGTTTCGGACACAGCGTGAATGCATTATTATATACGGATCTGTCTGTGAAAGGACCTGACGTTTTAGGACTGAAATGCATGTAAATGGGTTTTAATCGAGACGAGCTGTATATTAAAGATGGACGACATGGTCCCAAATTGTCGCCAGGTCGTCTAATAGGCAGAGGTGGAGCCAGACTGGACAACTTAATTGGTTAGACCCGCCCACGGAAGCCTGGAACCTCCCTCTTGTATCAAAGGTCTATCAATCACTTCATTCCTAAGTGTAACCCCGCCTTCTTATAACAACCCCGCCTTTGATGAATAAAGCTGAATAACTTTTATAAATTGATTAAACGGAAAAGTGCACATCGATTTAAGCCATCCAGACACGGTGATTTCATGCATCAGGGGACAGTGAGCACACATGCCCGGGGCGGTGGGCAGCCCTGTCCACGGCCTCCGGAGAGCAGCTGGGAAGTTCTGCGTCCTGGCAGTTCAGGGAATCAAACCGGCCTCCACGGCTGCTCCATCATATACAGTATGAAATAAATGGGAGTGGGCGGAGCTAACATCATACTGACCTGTCCATCTTTCATATACAGTCACTGGGTGACCGTTGACTGGGTTTCAGCCACTATGACACTTATTTATATGTTTTTCCATTTTACGTCCGTTTAATAAGATTAATGAGGCGTTTTAATGTTTAGAACATCATTACATTAAATATCTATATAAGATTTGATCTGATTATATATTTGAAGGTATGATCTGGTTGGAGGTTTTCTCTTCGCGCAGGATCGACACTCAAAATGTCCGCATAGCGGCTCCTCCCTTTCAAGGGCCCTACTTAGGGGGCGAGGGTTCGGAATGGGACGCGCCCGCCGCAACCGCTCACGTACTGAAATAGCGTTTCCGCCGCGTGGTGCATCCTGGGAAAAGGACGAGCTCCCCACGTGGTGGTCTTTCTGATCGAGCAGAGTAGCTGCAGGAGAGCCCGGGTAGCAGAGGAACCAGGGGAACCAGAGGAACCTTCAGCAGATAACGTCCTGCACACGTTTCAGGGCTGATATGAAGCCTGGTGAGTGTCCTGATCTTCTGTAACACGTGGTTTAAGATCTGCAGGTTAGAAGCGCTGAGATGGTTCTTCTGGAAACTGAGAGTTAGAAGTTCTAGGGGTTAGAAGTTCTAGGGGTTAGAAGTTCTAGGGGTTAGAAGTTCTAGGGGTTAGAAGTTCTGGGGGTTAGAAGTTCTAGGGGTTAGAAGTTCTACGGCGGGGCAGGTCGAACCGCAGTGGAAAGCCGCGCGGTCGAAGGTGGAGCGGACAGTTGCTGGGTGAGGTGGTGGATGGTGTGTCCTCTCTGCTCGACGATAAACCGTGTTTATATCGGGTTCAGGATCAGCTCTGCTGCTCTGAACTCAGACATGTGCTTCACACGTGCCAGAGCAGCACCTCCATACTGATAGAGCAGCACCTCCACACTGATCTTAAGACCACTGTACTGGTAGAGCAGCACCTCCACACTGATCTTAAGACCACTGTACTGGTAAAGCAGCACCTCCACACTGAGCTTAAGATCACTGTACTGGTAGAGCAGCACCTCCACACTGATCTTAAGACCACTGTACTGGTAAAGCAGCACCTCCACAATGAGTTTAAGACCACTGTACTGATAGAGCAGCACCTCCACACTGATCTTAAGACCAGTGTACTGGTAGAGCAGCACCTCCACACTGATCTTAAGACCACTGTACTGGTAAAGCAGCACCTCCACACTGATCTTAAGACCACTGTACTGGTAGAGCAGCACCTCCACACTGATCTTAAGACCACTGTACTGGTAGAGCAGCACCTCCACACTGAGCTTAAGACCACTGCACTGATAGGGCCACACATATAGACTTTTGTACTGATAGAGCAGCGCCTCCACACACACACACACACACAGATAGAGCTGATTATGAAACAGATGTTCGGGTTGCCAGATGTCTGACTGTAATTCCCCTCTGCAGGATTCAGCCCACGGGGCGGCGGAGGCCGTGGAGGATTCGGAGGCGGTGGATTCGGAGGCGGTGGATTCGGAGGCCGGGGCCGCGGAGGTGACCGAGGAGGAAGAGGGGGATTCAGAGGAGGACGAGGAGGAGGAGGAGGAGGTGAGGAAAAGGCTGATGTTGTGTTGAATGTTGTTTGGCCATCGAGGCGTCCTGAGAATCAGTAGCTGAGCGTTACTGAAGATCCTCTCAACAGACGAGTCGTCAGTGTTTTGATCATATTTACTGAATAAACCTGATGTTTATTAGAAGTTATTAAAGGGAGAAAAGACCACGGTGCTCTGATTTGCTGTACTCAACTCCTCCTCTCCTGTGACTGGTTGTCATAGGTGGAGGTTTCAGGTCCCCAGGAGGTGAAGGGGGCTTCAGGGGCCGCGGGGGTGGCAGAGGGACCCCCAGAGGCAGAGGAGGAGGACGAGGGGGAGGACGAGGAGGATTTAGAGGAGGAAAGAAAGTTACAGTGGAGCCACACAGACATGAAGGTGAGTCTGATGATGATGGTGCCCTCAGACCCTCATCTCTCGGAAATTGTTTTGTTTTTGTTCTGGTTGTGCGGTTCTAGGCAACCTCTTTAATGGGTTTAACCTTTTGATGAGGTTCTTAAGTCTTCAAACCTCCCCAAACCTGTACAGACGTTCCAGAACTGAAATGATTTTCCTAGAATTATCGGTTCTAACAGCCATTCAGGGGGTTTTAGATGTTTGGTCTGATGTTTAGAGATTAAAGAACCTCAGTCATCTACACCATTTAAAGATATTATGAAGACATATTGGTGGTCAACCAATAAGGCTGTTTGAACAGCGGGGTGACCGATGGATGTTTATTTATTTATCTGAAAGGTCTGATGGGCTTAATCGCTGACACCTCATACCTTCCTGATCTTTAACTCCTCAGGTGTGTTTATCTGCCGGGGGAAAGAGGATGCGCTGGTGACAAAGAACATGGTGACGGGCGAGTCTGTGTACGGAGAGAAGAGAATAAGTGTAGAGGTAAGACTGAGCAAACGGTGTCTAAAGATGTTCTGCTGCCGTTATTGGACGAGTACGCAAACCACTGCTTTCTAAAATGACGCTCAGAGTGGATAACCGGTTCTGAGTGATCCAATCACAGAGTACAGATGTGAACGGTGTCCAGTGTGTTTTGAGGACGCATTGTAATTTGATCACCTCAACCACATTCAGAGGTGCGTAGGACCACATTTTCTCGTTGTGTCCCCGACAGCAAAGCACTGTCCACATCAACCAAGTCACTGCTCATTTTTTGGGTCTCAAAGTGTCCAAACTGTGGTAGAAATATTTCCACTTCAAACAGAACTGTTCTTATATGTTCATCATTGTATTAATACACTCAGGTTTGGTTCTGATGAACAGCGATGTCATAGGTTTTTCGTGTGTCTTGTCTTTAGGAGGGCGAAACGAAGATTGAGTACAGAGCGTGGAACCCATTCCGCTCAAAGCTGGCAGCTGCCATTCTGGGCGGAATTGATCAGATCCATATTAAACCCGGTACTAAAGTCATGTACCTTGGAGCTGCGTCCGGAACCACTGTGTCCCACGTGTCCGACATCGTTGGCCCGGTAGGTGAAAATCCCCTGTCCCCCACCGCCCCACCCGGTTCTGCTGTGGTTCACGCTTGCTGAGGTTTGTTCGTTTCATCTGTGTAGGATGGTTTGGTGTACGCTGTGGAGTTCTCCCACCGTTCCGGAAGAGATTTGCTGAATGTGGCAAAGAAGAGAACCAACATTATTCCCATTATTGAGGACGCCAGGCATCCCCACAAATACCGCATGCTGGTTGGTAAGTCTGCAGCTCGCTGTTCTGCGATCTTCCCTCGTTTCTTTATTTTTAGATCTTCACCTCTTTGTATTGTTTAAAGATTGCATGTTTAAATAAGTTGGACATGGGTGTCCTACCCTTTTTCACGTTATATATTTCATATCTCTGTTCAGTTAAAAATCCGAGGTATTTAGTTCTTTTTCTAGTTCTTCTTCTTGTTCCATGTGGCAGATCTTTGCTGGTTGTGCGTTTGGATCCTCAGCACTGCTGTTGTCTGTTTCAGGGATGGTAGATGTGATTTTTGCTGATGTTGCTCAGCCTGACCAGACAAGAATCGTCGCCCTCAACGCACACAATTTCCTCAAAAACGGAGGCCACTTCGTCATCTCAATCAAGGTAACTCAGAATCCCTGTTCGCCAAACGCAAGCCGTAAATTTACTGATTGTTATCTTGACTTTCACAGTGTAGTTTGTGTGTTTAGAAGGAAGTTAGCGCTGTTTCTAAATGTCTTTTCTCCCCGTCAGGCCAACTGTATCGATTCCACCGCATCTCCAGAGGCCGTGTTCGCGTCGGAGGTGAAGAAGATGAGCGCAGAGAACATGAAGCCACAGGAGCAGCTGACCCTGGAGCCGTACGAGAGAGACCACGCTGTAGTGGTGGGAATTTACAGGTCGGTACCACTGATTCTACAAAACGATTTCAGGAGAGTTCACCATCGGTCAGTGGTTCAATTCTGAAGATATGGTTCACGCTGTACAGGAATGTAGACTGAACCATTGGTTTCCAAACTCAGCCTTAGGGAACCCCCTGCCCTCCACCTTTTAGTGTATACACTGCTTCCAGTACACCTCACCTGATCCAGTTAATCAGCTAATGAGGCTCATTCACCCCGCAACCATGTTCAACCTGAAACTAGGCATCGGTACGATAATGAACCAGGTGTTCCACAACAGTGTCTGAGCTGACTGTGTATACATGGTCATCATGGTGGTGCTCATGTGGACGCAGTATGCCTCACTGGATGTACAGTGGAAGAAGTGGAAACTTGTGGACTAAACTGTGACTAGACCACTTGTGCTGCACATTTAACGTAGACGTGTCCAGAATGGTGGGCAGCCCTATCCATGATGCCCTGGGAGCAGCTGGGCAGTTCAGTGCCTTGCTCAAGGGAGCTCAGTCATGTCCAGCCAGTTCAGGGAATCAAACCGTCGACCTTCCAGTCACAAGGCTGGTTCCCTCATTACTGGGCTGTGATTAAAATTTACATCTGTACTAAATCCAGACTGAACCCAAAAGTAAACCAAATCAGTGGCCAAGTTTCTCTGAACATCCAGCAGGAAACACAAGTGAATGTGAACCAGTTCAACTGCTTTGCAGCACTGAGTAAACAAATAAACAACAGCAGCACTAAACAGCCGAATAGCTCAGTGCTAATGGAGGCACAACCGCAGTTAACTTTCATTCGTAGAGTCTTGGCACTGTTCCGGTTCACAAACCAAATTTTTGAACAGTTCTGCACGTTTCAATGAACAATATGGGTTCTGGGACCTTAAAAGCTTGTTCGCAGCTGGAATCAAAGATTAGTAGGTTTTAAGCTGGAACCACAGAACAGAAGTGTGTGGTGTGGTGAGGAGGAGGTTACTAAAAAGTCCAGTTTGGTGGGGATGGGTGGGTGACTTACGA
Organism: Acestrorhynchus altus; assembly: GCA_034509495.1. Taxonomy (NCBI): domain Eukaryota; kingdom Metazoa; phylum Chordata; class Actinopteri; order Characiformes; family Acestrorhynchidae; genus Acestrorhynchus; species Acestrorhynchus altus. The sequence continues at coordinate 774,599 of CM067503.1, read as the reverse complement.
TTTGTTTACATGGTTGTAATTAACCAGTACATTGTAGAAATGTTATTTTTTTACCTCTTTTGGACACAGAATCATGAATCTGAACGCGGTAGAACCGACACTTACTGTTTTAGTGCCATAAACGAAACGCCCTTTGATCAGTTTGTTGCAGAAATAAGGGAATCTGTGCCTCATTGGACGAGCACAGCGTTATTCTCAGGAACTTTGAGACTTTATTGTAATGTTTGCTCTCTTCTTCTCTTCCATGTAGACCAGCTCCAAAACAGAAGAAATGAAGAGACTGATTTGCTTTTGTACTGTTTGGACCTTCCCGTTACTCCTGTCCCAGCTTTGGCCACCAGAAGGAAAACCAGCTTCATCAGGAACGAGCTTCTGCCGTGGCTTTGTCTTCATTTACGTTTTTAACTGCCGGACGTGTGGACTGTTTTTTCTTGGCGTCTGAGAAATTCTCCATTTAATGCCCCAAAGAAACTTCAATGCTTGTGTTGGAGTCATTAACCCATCGTTTTCCAGTAACGTAATGCCTCCATGCATTCCTCACCCAGTTTGCTGTAAATCCTGAAGGAGAAGTTTGACCAGAAGTGGATTTTAACAGTGAATGTAAGCAAATGACCAGCAGTTGGCATTGTCTGCCCATTGTTGGCCACTGTCTTGCGTTCACTGTTGGCCCTGTTCACTTGTTTGGTCAAGCTGTTCTTTTAAGTCCGGTTCTTCATGATGGAGTAACTTGAATGCAAATGTTGGTCCATATCTTATTGTGTAATATAGTGGGGTTTTTCTGTTTTTTGTTTTTGTTTGTTTTATTTTGGGGGGGTGAACATTTTGTTTTACGTATATAAATGCTTTCAGTATAACTGCTGTCTTTGATTTCTACAGTTTGAGCTTCAGAATGTGGAAGTTTGTGTTGGTCACGGTTGACTGTCAGTGTCTGGCATAACTAACGTGACTACAGATGGAGAAGTTCATGTTGGTCTGTTTTCTTTTTATTAAAAGAACATTTGGTTCTGTGTCTGTGGGCTGTGTCTGGGTTGTTTTGTGTTGTGAAACATTTTACACAATCAGCTTTCACATAGCATCGTCTCACCCGACATGTAAATTATTACAGATGTGGTCTGATCAGATACTGGGCCGTGGCATAAGATGGCAGAAAGTATCTCCCCCACTGCCCTTAAGGCTCTGAGGCTACTTTTGGGTAGTGTATGACTTTGTAAGAGGTTGACAGACTTCATTGGACTGCGTGAGAAGGATGTTCTTTTCATCAAGCTCACCATTCTGACCAGCCATGGAGAGGGACAAAGAGACAGCACTGATGTTTAATAAAAACGTTTTCTTTTAATTAGGATATAGATTTTATGACTCAAGCTTTCTTGTAATTGTCATTTTATCTCAATGAAGTTTATTATAATTGATATTTTTGCATCAACATGCTTTGATAATTAGTTTATACATTAAAATACTCTTAATTACAATTGCAATGACTTCTGACACGACCTACGACACTCAAAACAGTTAAGGAAATGATGTGGTTTTAGAACATTTATATGATTATAATTACAACTTTAGATTTTCCTGAATCGGAATAAATATATACTTTATTGTAATGATATGTTTTAATAAATATGTCTAGTTTAAGTTTATGATTTTAGTTTTGACTGTTTTAAACATCGGTTTTTACGACAGTAGCGGCTTTTACGACATCATTAGGCGGTTTCTGGTAAGAACTGCTGAAGTTTAAAGCCGGGTTTGGTTGCCGGGTTTGGTTCCCAGCTATGTTCACAGGGTTGATGGAAGCGGGCTGATAGTGTCAGGTATTAACTGTGATTGTGATTGTGATGATTGATGGTGTTATAACGCGGTGTGGGGGTTATCGCGGCAGTAGGAGTGGGGGTCGGAACTGATGTTGGGATGCTGTTTCTGGGGACGCAGTTTGGAGGTGCGCAGCGATGGAGAGCAAACAGCAGCAGAAACTTCTGAGAAAAGAAAAGAAAAAACAGCTCACTCTGCTCTCTCACTCCGGAATCAGCACCACCCAGCAGCACACCCAGGTACACCCACCACATTCAGCCCAACATACACTCTCACTCTCTGCTCCACATCACTCCTCTCACTCTGCTGCAGATCTCTCCTCTCACTGTTTTACTGTAGATCACTCCTCTCACTCTGGACTGCTTTACAGTAGGTCATTCCTTTCACTCCGGACTGCTTTACTGTAGCTCACTCCTCTCACCCTGGACTGCTTTGCAGTAGATCACTCTTCTCACTCTGGACTGCTTTACAGTAGATCATCCCTCTCACTCTGGACTGCTTTACAGTAGATCACTCCTCTCACTCTGGACTGCTTTACTGTAGTACTAAAGAACCCTGTGAATATACACCTCATCCTGCTTACAAATGGCTTAGTTGTGGCACCAGTGATTGAGACTACCTTCACCATGTGTTGCAGCTGTCTTTTAACTGTGTCTGTATGTGCATTTTCAGTATCTGGTGGTATCTAATGGAGGTTTGGGGAACGGAGTGAGCAGGGAAGAGCTGTTGGAGGTTCTTAAAGAAGGGGGTGCTGTAGAGTCTCTTCTCATGCCTCCTAATAAACCGTATTCTTTCGTCACATACACTTCAGTGGAGGACGGTCAGAATGCCCACCGGCTGCTTAACGGACGAGTCCTGAAGGGTCCAGATCAGGACGTCACACTGTACTTAAGTTACGTCAACCAAGGTAATCAAGGTAGACCACCGTACACTCACTGTACAACCACCGTACAACCACCGTTCATCGGTCGGATATATGTTACTATTAGTTGTTTGGAACATTAGCATTAAATCTCCAGTGCTAATTGTGGGCACTTTTGTTCTTATCGCTTTAACCTGCTTTATCTCTCTCTCTCTCTCTCTCTCTCTCTCTCTCTCTCTCTCTCTCTCTCTCTCTTTTTCTCTGTCTGTCCGTTTCTGTCTGTCTCTGTCTCTCTCTCTCTCTCTCTGTCTGTCTCTGTCTGTCTCTCTGTCTGTCTCTGTCTCTCTCTGTCTCTGTCTGTCTCTCAGTAGTCAGTGAGGTCAGTGTTCTTCCTCCTCTTCCTCCGGGTCTGTCTGTGGTTGAGGAGTTTGTATCTCTGGAGGAAGAAGCAGAGCTGCTGCAGGCCGTGGACTGGACCGTGCACCCCGAGGAGCTCACAGGTCAGACGTGTGTTTATTGATCCACAAAGTCGTATTAATGACGTCTGCAGAGTCATATTTCTTCTTCTTTTAATTTAAAAGTTTTAGTTTTTATTTCAGTAAATATAATTGACGAATAACTTCAATTTGATTTGATTTAGTGTTGTTTGTGTTAGAAATATAATGTTATAATAATTATTTACTGATGATCTTAAATGTTTTTTAAGTCTTGTTTTTGTTTCAGTCCAGAGAGAACTGAAGCACAGAAGAGTGAAGCATTATGGGTATGAGTTTCGTTATGATAACAACAATGTGGACAAAGACAAACCATTGCCTGGAGGTGAGATTTCTTCCTTTTTCTAGTTTAGTTCTTTCCAGTGTTAATGCTGATTTCCTCGTTAACGTCAGACAGACGAGTTCTAGTCCGGATTGAACACTCCTCTCTCACTGCTGTGTGCAGGTCTTCCGCCACAGTGTGGCGCTGTGCTGCAGAAGTGTCTCTCTGAAGGCTACATAAGCGTCCTTCCAGACCAGCTCACAGTCAACCAGTACCAGAGTGGGCAGGGTGAGAAGTGGATGGTTAAACTGGTGGAGGGATACATGGGTGCAGGGTGTGGTGCAGCAGGAAACATTCCCCAAAATTCCCCTTTAACCTGAACAGTCCTGAACTGGATCATTTTATAGATTCCTGCATGTAACGGAGTGATTTGGGTGTGTTTTAGGAATCCCGCCTCATGTGGACACTCACTCAGCCTTTGAGGACCCTATTCTGTCTCTCAGTCTGGGAGCAAAGGTCTGTAATAACACATCACCTCATCCATTGATATAATAATGATGTAATATTACAATAAATAAACTGTTGTTCTCAGACTGTAATGGATTTCCGCCACCCTGATGGCCGCTCGGTTGCTGTGGTGTTGCCAGGGCGGAGTCTTCTAGTGATGAAAGGAGAGAGTCGGTACCTCTGGACACACGGGTGAGTGCCATTCACTAATACAGTGCTTAGAATAAAGCCAAATAAACATAAAGTCAGCGTCAGTGAGTGCGTCTACCTGTAATTAACTCTATATAACATTAGAATAAACCCAAATAAACGTAAAGTCAGCGTCAGTGAGAGCGTCTACCTGTAATTAACTCTATATAACATTAGAATAAACCCAAATAAACATAAAGTCAGCGTCAGTGAGAGCGTCTACCTGTAATTAACTCTATATAACATTGAAATAATGTACTTCATTAGATTATATTGTAATTGAACTTGCTCATTGGTCAGTGTTATATATAATTAGTGTGTGTGTGTGTGTGTGTCAGTATAACACCTCGGAAGTTTGACGTGGTTCCTGCTTCAGAGGATAAGAGCTCAGGAATCGTAACCTCTGATCCCAGTAATCTGACCCTGAGTCGCCGAGGCACCAGGACATCGTTTACCTTCCGCAAGATCCGACACTCACCCTGTGACTGCGGTAATACACACACACACACACACACACACACACACACACACACACACACACACACACACAAGTCTTGGTGTGCTCTAGGATGTTTTGAGGCAGCAGATTGTTTTCCATAAGCTGTCCACATATGTAACGTGAGCAATCTGCTGGTTTTGCTCAGTGGAGAAGGAGCAGAGCAGAGATGCCCCCTCACACCTCACACTCCACTTCACTTTGATCAGCCATTTAGTAACACCATTGATTGAATGTAGATGTTACATAAACGTGTTTAGTGTGCACTCATTGAACAAACCTAAATTGGTGAGAATATTTGAGTATTTCATATTCATTTAATATTGTTGTGAATATTTATTTCTATTCAGTTCATTTCCATACAGCATATTTAAAATGAAGATTGCCTGCGTGTTACAGCATATCCATCCGTATGTGACAGCCAGCGCCCACCCTCCCCTCCCTCTCTTCCTGTTGCCGATAGCGATGCATGTCATCTGGAGGTGCAGTATGTTCACCGTGTGTATGAGGAAATCTCCACACACTTCAGCAGTACACGTCACTCCCCCTGGCCTCGGGTCCGAGACTTTGTGGTCTCACTGCAACCTGGAGACACACTGGTGGACATTGGCTGCGGAAATGGAAAATACCTCGGCATCAGCCCTCAGGTCATGTCGGTAAGGGCAAATGTGCACATACACAAACACATAGCTGTACAGTGATTAATCAGAAAACATGCAGACAGAATTTAATACACTACAGGAAGCGTAGGGGGCGCTCTATAACGCTCTATAATGTTCATATGATCCACTCGCTCATTCTGACAGACTGTAATACACTACAGGAAGCGTAGGGGGCGCTAACAGTCATTATTAGTCTTAAGCAGTGAGTAATGTCAGTCTTTGGGTAATGTTACTGTGGTCTGTGTCTCTGTACGTGTGTAGGTGGGTTGTGACCGCAGCGTGAATTTGGTGAGGATTTGTGCTGAACGTGGATTTCAGGCATTTGTTTCTGATGCTCTTAACGTTCCGCTGCGAAGCTCCAGCTTTGATGCCTGCATTTCCATTGCCGTCATTCACCATTTCTCCACACAGGTACTGCACTCCTTAAACACACACACACACACACACACACACACACACACACACTCACTCACTCACTCACTCACTCACTCACTCACTCACTCACTCACTCACTCACTCACTCACTCACTCACTCACTCACTCACTCACTCACTCACTCACTCACTCACTCACTCACTCACTCACTTACACTCTCTCTCTCTCTCTCTCTCTCTCTCTCTCTCTCTCTCTCTCTCTCTTGTTTACAGTCCCTAAACCACATCAGTGTTATTCATTTCAGCAGCCAGTGATGTTCATGTTGTGGCTGATGGGTTTAGTCTGGACATTCTATGAAAAGTTTGGTGTGTTGTTTTCAGGAGAGGAGATTGGCGGCTATCAGAGAGCTGGTGCGGCTGCTGAAGGTCGGAGGTCGAGCGCTGATCTACGTTTGGGCCAAAGAGCAGGAATATAACAAACAGAAATCCAAATACCTTAAAAAGAACCAGAACCAGGAGAAGCTGGAAGAGGAATCTAGATCAGAGGAGAGGAAAGCTGAGCAGAAAGCCCTGCAGGAAGACAGAGACCATCAGCCTGAGAACCATGTCTCTGGTTTGGGAGAACATCATGCTGGGAAAACCAGTCAAACCAAACTGAGCATCCACACTAACCGTACGGCCTTCGTCTCTCAGGACCTGCTGGTGCCCTGGCACCTTAAAGGCAATGTGGGAACGGAGGCCGTGTCCAGCCGAGTGTTTCACCGTTTTTACCACGTCTTCCAGCAGGGGGAGCTAGAAGAACTGTGTTGTTTAGTGAAAGAGGTGAAGGTGCTGGAAAGTTACCATGATCAAGGAAACTGGTGTGTACTTCTGGAAAAAACACAGTGACTTTTATCAAATACAAACAAAATAAAAATGGATTTGAACTGAAGAATTCACAGCAAAAATAAAACATAAACAAGCTGTACAATTAGATTTCTGATGAGTTGTATTCTGTCAGATATTCTCAATCTTTAAATATGTCCTCCATTAAATTTAACCACAGGAAAGTAGAGCTGAGCGATTTATCGATATTTATATCTATTTTATCGGGATATAAAAAGAGCGGGATACAGGCAGAGCGATATATAGATATTTATATCTATTTTATCAGGATATGGGCTGAGCGATATATCGATATTTATATCTATTTTATCGGGATATAAAAAGAGCGGGATACGGGCTGAGCGATATATCGATATTTATATCTATTTTATCAGGATACGGGCTGAGCGATATATAAATATTTATATCTATATAAATAATGAACACACTATGGAAGATGAATGTCCTTAAGATGAATATCAAATTTCAATATGTTTAAATATAGTACAAAAAAGGTTTGTCTTCTTTCATTCACATCACATATCGTATGTGAAAATAGTGAATAGTGAAAATATATATATTGGGATTTGATTTTTGTCCATTTTACCCAATCCAAGAAAGTAAATGTATTGGACATTGAATGGACATGACCTCAAATCATTTCTGACCACTAAGTGTTTACTTGGTGAGGACGGTCCATTAGTGTGAATGTTTTTAAACTTTGATTTTTCAGTGTGGTAGTGCATTATTCTGCTGTTATATTAATGATCTCACGATCATTATCATTATTTCTGTGGCATAAAACAGTCCTACAATGGATGTCTCATATTGTATATATTGTAAATATAGAAGCTGGACATCGGCATCACTTCTAAATCAAATCAGGATTTATTTGTATAGCTTCACAACAACAAGTTGTCACAGAGCAGCTTCACAGAAATAAAAAAGTAAAAAGGTGAACAACACGGGAACAAAGGATAAGAGATAGACCCTCCAGTGAGCAAGCCAAAGGGCAACAGTGCAGGAAAGGAAGAAACCTTGGGAGGAACAAGGGGGACGACCCATCCTCCTCTGGTCAAACTACTCATACACGGTTAGGGGACACTGGACCCCCACACCTCTGTTCTATTACTCGGGTACTGAAGTGATGTTAGTTCTCTGGTGGACAGAATAGTAACAGTACATTTCTACACAGTTGGTGATGGTGGGTGAGCAGCTGGTCCAGGGCAGGGTGGGAAACTAGTCCAGGTCCAGAAGCTGGAAGGTGGAAAGCCAATGCAAAATGTATCAGGGGAGCTTGGGATTCTTCTCAGAGGGGGCAGAAGAGCTTGAGGTTAGGACCTAATCAGTTCAGGCCGGTGGGTCATTAACTCGGAAAAGATACAGAGATGAATTAGTTTTTATCTGGAAGGTGATTCCAGAGCTGGGGGGCTTTGTGAGAAAAGGCTCTTCGCCCTGTGGAGGTCTTCTGAAATCTGAGAACTAATAGGAAGCAGCACCCTGTGATCTGAGTGATGGTGGTGGCTCATAAAGGTAAATTAGATCCTGTAAGTATTCAAGAGCGAGTCCGTGTAGAGCTTTATATGTAAGTAAAAGAATTTTATAATCAATACAGAATTTAACCGGCAGCCAGTGCAGTTCTGATAAGACTGGACTGATCTGATCAGATCAGATGTTCTGGTTTTAGTCGGACTCTGGCTGCAGCATTCTGAACTAACTGAAGTCTGTTTAGGTTCCTGCTTGAACAACCTGACAGCAGTGCATTACATTCATCTAACCTTGAGGTAATAAAAGCAGCAGTTTTTCAGTGTGTAAGGATCTGACTTTTCTTAACCTGGAAATATTATGAAGATGAAGAAAAGCGGTTCTAATAATATTACCTGTGCGTTGGTCAAATGATAAATCTGAATCAATTATGACGCCAAGATTTTTGGCTACTGAACCAGATACAACTGAGAAATCAGTCAGATTTAGCATCAAGTCTGATCATTTTTTCTTGCAATTTTGGACCCAAAAGGAGGAGCTCTGTTTTGTTACTATTTAGAAGGAGGAAGTTACACAACATCCAAGATTGTATGTCTTTAATACAGTCGTCCATTTTCTTTAATCTAGTTTTAATATCAGGTTTGTCTGATAAATACAGTTGAGTATCGTCTGCGTAACAGTGGAATTTAATGCCCTGTCCGTTTATTATTGTGCCGTGAGGAAGCATGTAAAGAGTGAACAGTAGTGCTCCTAACCCATATGGACACGGGGGAACACGCCCAACTCCTCAAAGCCAGCGACCCGTGGAGGGATAATCCCAGATCCCTGGACCTGTATGATGCCCATATCTGTGGCGACACTGTGTCACCTATATTGTTGTTATAGGTATTATTATTATTATTATTATTATTATTATTATTATTATTATTATTATTAACATATTAACGTCATCCAGCACAGGCTGCTAAACAGTTGATCAAAATCAAGTTGGTGATGAAAACCCAACTCAATGTCAATTGACACTTCATAACAGAGCACAGGACACATCATTAAGCAACAGCTCTGATGACCAGGTCAGTGGATCAGAACACTTACCGTGAGCATGACCATTGGTTACAGTGTTGGAAAAAAAAGAGCGCCACCATGAAGATCTCATGAAGAGTTCAGCTGTCCTGTTCTCACAACACTCATCAAGTCATCAGGAAGCAGCCTCAGCAGCAACTGGACATCCTTAACGGACTGAGGAAATTTGGAATGCCAGACAAAACTCTCAGCAACTTTTACAGATGCACAGTCGAGAGCATCCTCGTGAGTTCCAGGTGGTAACTGCACTGTCCAGGACAGGAAGGCCCTCCAGTGTGACACCTTCCCCTCACTGCAGGGCCACTAGGAGGCACTCCACATAATCAGGGACAGCACCCCCATCACAATCTCTTCACACTCCATCAGGCCAACGCTACAGGAGTGTGAAGTCCTGGAAAACGGTTTCTACCCACAGGCCATTAGGACTGTAACACGCTGCTCTTTACAATCACTCATGTCTACAGTGTCTATTCACTTTTATGTCCTCTTAGTGTAATTATGTGTTCAGCCAGAAGTTGTATAGGTATAGTTTTTGTACTTACATTTAATATCTCATATCGAAGAGCTTGAATGTTGATGAGAACTAGCAAAGAATTTGAATGTACACTGTAACTGCCCATTTGAATCTTCAGTCTTCAGGTGAAGATCATCTCCCACTTTAATGCAGCTAAACTTGATCTTCTTATTCTGAATATTGGAAAACAAACTGCAGGGAGTTGTCATATCTGCGCTCCACAACTGCAATTCCAACAACTTTTAAAGAAGACACCAGAATCCTAAGACAAGGTGTATTTCCATGAATTCTGAACTGACCACTAGATGTCAGTATTAGATTAATGTGCAAGTTTTCAGGGACCCTCATCACAATAAGTGCACACACACTTATTTACATTTGGGTTCTCTAAAAACAATCACACACAGTCCTGTGCAGAAGCTTGTGCACACCAGTGAAAGTCCATGTGTAGTTAATGTGAGTTTATATGAGTCACATCCTCTACAGGGACTCACTTTAAAGAGCCACATCAGTGGAGTAGTGGCCAGTTAGTGGGGACAATCTCAAGTGGGTCATTTCATGGAAAAATGCTACGCAAATAGCATATCATTAACTAGTCATCATTAATCATGGCCAACAGTAACACACTGCTCGCGGGGCATGAGCGTGCTTGATATGGCCATTGTCCAAAATTGCTGGACAATGCTATTGAAACATTAGCAGATAACCAGCCATGTTATCACTATTTTTAATCCGGCCCCATTACACTCACATTATGTCACAGGAATTACACCCAGCAGTACTGTTTTCTAAGATTATTTGTGTGAAAAATCAAATAAAAAGACCCACAACCATCTACAGGACTGTGTTTCTGATACAGTTTCAGTAACTACACTGCTGATCTTTAATACCGGCTACCGCACTGTGTTTCTGATACAGTTTCAGTAACTACACTGTTACTGATCTTTAATACCGGCTACCGGACTGTGTTTCTGATACAGTTTCAGTAACTACACTGCTGATCTTTAATACCGGCTACCGCACTGTGTTTCTGATACAGTTTCAGTAACTACACTGTTACTGATCTTTAATACCGGCTACCGGACTGTGTTTCTGATACAGTTTCAGTAACTACACTGTTAATGATCTTTAATACCGGCTACCGGACTGTGTTTCTGATACAGTTTCAGTAACTACACTTTTCAGAATTTTCACTGGTGTTGCTCTTTAACACAGATTTTGACCACTGACTAAATTAATCCAGTGACTAGTTTGAACAGTTTGATAACCAGCTTGGTCTTATTGGTCAAGCTTAACGGAAACCACCGAATAATGTTAACATTGTGTTTCCAAAGGTTTTTCAGCACAAGGAGAATTCTTAAATGGCTGAGTGAGCATCACACTGAGCACTCTCTCTCTGTTAAGATGAAGACACCTTGTGGAAAGTGGTCCCAGGTAAACAGATTCATAGATGATTTTCTCACAGGATTGAAACTGCAGAGAGTAACTGAGCCATGTTGATAAGACCTTTATTTGCCAGTAGAGGGCATCCAGTGAGGACTTCAGCACCAGTATGAACCCTAACGTCATTACAGTGGGATGACGCACTTCCTGGCAATGTTTTATTTGAAATACAGCTCATCAGTGAGTCATGAGATGATGATGTGAATGACTGATAGATTTATGAGGGGTATTTTAATGGTTTTCTGAATTTCTTTGGGTGTGTAATAACATCAGATGTTGTCAACTCCACTGAAGCAGTGTGGTCTACTACCAAAAACCACTCTAACAGAAACCATGTCATGATCTTCAAACTCCTGCTGAAACAACAACCAGTTAAAATGGTTCATGCTTAGCTCTAAACCATCACAGGGTCTAGCTGGTCCACTAGTATGATAGCTTGACAACCAGCAAGACAAGTCTCAGACAGTAGGCACATTTGGGCCATATGTGGCCAAACGTTGACAGCTATCTCAGGTTGGTCATACTGGTCGACCAGCTAGACCATCAAACCCTAAGGGAATACATGGTGGATTAGCCAAGAGCTAAACTGCTCAACCATCTCAACCAGTTTACTTACTAGTATAAGGTAGCAATGCTGTAGGCTGTTAGCAATGATAACACAGGGCTAGCATTTCTAACTGAGAGTCAAAGTGATGCTGGAGGAGGCCCTTAGCCAGAATGCTAACACAGGACTAGCATTTGACTAAGAGTCATAGCGATGCTGGAGAATGCCCTTAGCCAGCATGATAACCCCGGGTTAACATTCCTGACTGAGAGTCATAGCGATGCTGGAGAATGCCCTTAGCCAGCATGCTAACACAGGGCTAGCATTTCTGACTGTGAGTCATAGCAATGCTGGATTATGCTGTTAGCCAGCATGCTAACACAGAGCTAGCAGTAGTGGAGGAGGGTCTGTATGAAGATTATTTATAAAGAATTGTCTGTAAATAAAGATGCTCTTAGCAATGAGATTGACATAATGATATCAAATACCATCATCTTAGCGACTCTAACATTCAAATGCAACTTAAGTGAAGAATAAATTAAAATGTTACAACTAAATTATAATGTTGCTACTACAGCACTCAGTCCAGTCAGACTGTCTCGCTTTTTATCCAACATTTAACATACATCATCATTTAACTTTGTTTCGTATCGTATCTCACGTCGAGAAACTTTATAAGATATATAAGATGTTCTATACACTTAATTAACGAGATGTCGTGCCATAATTTTTAGTTTATTTTATTATGAAATAATATTCTGCAATAGTTATCACGTTATTGTAAAATATCTGATGAGATACATATAATTATGTTCGGACTATACAGTACATTTTTTTACAGTATATTTTCATTATATACCCTATATTTTTGCATAATCACAATGTCATAATTTTGACAAAACTGGACCAGTTTAAGATGGTCTAAGCATGTCTTTGATGCCCTGCTGGGGAAAAAAAACAGCCTGGTGAGGTTTATCTCTTGACCAACACAAGGTCCATTATAAATTGAGTTTGATGGTTTACAGGCATGATCAACCCGACCAAGCTAAGAAACCTGAAGAAAGTACCATCAAGTTGGTCAACCAGTACAACGAGCAACCCCAAAGTGGTCAAACATTATGACCAAAATCAAATCATATACGTAATACGCTGGAACGACCAGCTTCAGACGGTCCTAAACTGGTCCAGTTGAAGATGGTTCTGGGTTTTTCAGTGGGGTGGTCAGGGTGGTTGGGAAGATGATCATTCTGGTGGAAACCTACTCTACGCTGGTGAACTGGCTTGATTTCCAACTCTGGACCAGTACAGCGTATTGTGAATGATTTCGCTTACACTGGTTGGCCAAGCTGGTCGTGCTTATTCATACTAGTTTTCTTGGTCAGGTTGATGGTCATGAAACTGGATAACAAACCTTGTGCTGGTCAACCAACCTGTCCAGCTGGAGCTGCTTTATTATTAAAATGGGTTCTTCAGTACAAAACATGGCCCTGTAGAGAACCCAGTGCACAATTAAAGGGCGCATTAGGCTGCTGGAGAACCCACTCTACAGGGTTCTATACAGAACCTTTTTTGACAGGGTTCTAATATTGCAACAGAACTAGAACCCGTTCTAAAGTGGTCCAGGACATAACGCTCCACAGCACGTTCTCCAGTCATCAGAAGAACCCTTCAGTCGTGGAAAAGGGTTCTTTAAGAGTGTGGTTCAATTTAGAACCCGTTTCAAAGTGGTCCTGTACACAACGCTCCACAGCGCATTCCCCGTTCGTCCGGAGAACCCTTTGGCGCCCTTGGTTCAACCGAGAACTACATCTTTGGTGGAGAACCCCTGAGGAACCCGGTCTGAGAGCCGCGCGCGGGCAGGCGGTTTGTTTTGGCGGCCATTTTGTGAGCGGAAAGTCGAGCGCTCGAGACGGGGACGCGCGTCGGGGGCGCGCGCGCCAGCTCAGTCGGGGACGAGCCCGGTGTGCGGGGGCGCGCTTACCCTCTCCCAGCCAGAGCGAGCGGAGCAGCCGAGATTACCGGGCAGAGAGGGGCACTGAGGGGCAGTGTGGGGCAGATAGAGGTAGATAGGGGCAGATAGGGGCAGTGAGGGGGGGTCCCCCGCCGGCGCGGTCCTCTTCTGCTCCATGGTGGCTGTTACGTGGTTGTGAACCGAAGCAGCCTCCTGCTCTACTGCACAGCCACCCCTCACCGCCACAACTGCCCCAGCTCAGGGGCAGGCTGAGGGGGGCAGGACCGACACCCGCTCACTGACCGGACATCTGCCCCTGCGGAGGGCAGTCTGCGGGGGGCAGGGCTGTATCTGCCCTGCTGGTGGAGCTTTAGGGGGCAGAGGGGCAGGAGGCTGCTCATGGCTGCTTCAGGACGCTGGACACGAACCTCCGCCTGAGGTAGGACACCGTCCGGGTCTACCATGCCTCTCAGACCAGAGAGAGAGAGAGAGAGTGTGTGTGTGTGTGTGTGTGTGTGTGTGTGTGTGTGTGTGTGTGTTTGAAGACTGTCCGTGGCTGCTGAGGAGGTTCAGATGGACCAGCAGGCCGAGCAGCACCGGGCTTGTGGATGGAGCTCCTAAGACCGGTTCCATCTCGACTGGGTCAGGATGACCTGGAACCTCCAGTGTGGACCCATCACCCATCCCCATCCCTGCATCATTTCCACACCCCCCACCAGTCCCACTGCATTCCTCTGTGCCGGACCTTGGCGAGGGGCAGACTCCCTCGTTGAAGGCGCCTGGCCGCTACCACGACCAGCCGACCACGTCTAGTGTGTTACGGTGATAGATCATCATCTCCCCTGCTTGCGCTGCAGACCCCCAGCCTTCTCAGATCAGATCAGATGGTTTCTGGTGTCTCACATGTAGGGCTTCACTGAAGGGATGGTTTGAAGCGCTTCCCGCAAACTGCAGTGTCTGTGTTTCCTGCAGGAGAGGAGATGCTGGGTTAACAGAGGTCTGCGTGACTGCTTGAAGACCTCGGCACCGTACATGCACACATTTCCAGTGGATGTAGGGTGACGTTACAGTTTTCACCCATAATGTGCACAGTGCTGATGGTCTGTGTGGTGGATAAAAACCATGGCTTTTCAACAGCATTCCCATTTTTGGGAGGTTTAAAGGGTACAGTGAGGCAAAAATGGGATCTGGTGTGCTTTCTTTCATTTTCTTCCACCCCTCTCCCTCCCTCCCTCCCTCCCTCCCTCCATCTCTCTATATATATATGTATATATGTATATGTATATGTCTATGTATATATGTGCACATACATGCATATGTGCTGGAAGTCTAGAATGTGCCCGTGCCTACACCCCTCATCTCCTTGGAGCGGTCTGTACGAGGCTTTCGCTGTGGTGCTGAAGTACAATGCCGGTTCAAAATGGACACACTTTCCCCCCTCCCTGCTTTTCCTTTTCCTTCTTCCCATATCCACCAAATGCATCGCCACCCGTTTACCTTGCACATCGTTCCAACACTATGTCAGCCCGGTGGTGTCGTGAATGCGGCCTGGTAACATGCCAGAGATCATTTACAGTGTTCTAGTATCTGTACCAGTGAGGAAATGCAGCATGGGTGCAGGTTGACATTGGGCTAGTACTTTAGAAAAGCACCAAGTAAGGATGCTTGGTGTAGAAGAACCTCTTCTGGTTGCTTAAAGAACAGCGTTTCACCTTGGAGGAAGGAATCTGTTCTCCAGCATTCTGGATTTCTCCATCATAGCAGGCTCAGATGTTCTAGATCCAGGTCTATTCCTTTGCCCGCCCTAGAACATGTTCTAGATGTAACCAAGCATCTAGATCAGGGTTCTTCACTTCCAGCCCTGATGCACAGTTTGACGACCTCCGTGCTGAAACACCTGTTCCTTTCCACCAGGTTAAGCGCTCGACTGACACCAGTGCAAGAACCGAAGAACCCTGTTCTAAAATTTAGCATCTCTGTCCTTAAAAGGAAGATTAGATGAATTGGATGTTCTCTGATATTGGAAATGGATTTCTTAGTTACGAAGCACTTTAGGACATTTTAGACTCGTGTCTGAATCTCGCAGGTTTTATCTTCTAGCCGTGATCTGCATCACTGTTTTTGAGATCCAGACTGTGACCCAAAATCTGATCTAGATCTTCCAATCTTGGAAGCAAGATTGGAGTGATGCCTCAGAAGAAGTGCTATTGGTTCTGTAAAAAAAAATAAAATAAAACTCCAGCCCATTAAAGATTATTGCAAAAGCTGTTAAAGAACCATTGAAGAACATCTGTTTTTGAAGATTGATCTGATCTGTTTGGCCATGTCCTGCTGCTTGAAGATCAGGTGTGCTGTGTCCGTAACTGCTATGCTATGTTCTACACGTTACTGGAGGCTTCCACTAGGTGGCAGATTGCATTTTCCTCTGTAGGTGTCTTAATAACACTGATCTCACTCCTCCTGTCTGGACAAGCATATTGGTCACTGTGAGGCTGCAGACAATTGTGGATTTGACCGAAACAGAATTTCGTAAGAACTTTACAGCGTTTTTGTGCTGCTGAGTGCCTGCACTGCCCCTACTGTTTCTTTGCATGTACTACGTCTTGCGTATGCTTAATTTCGTAGGAACCGATGTGCTGAGCAGATCTGGGATTTCCGAGTCAGCCCTCATGTGTGTGTCTAATGCAGAGGCTATGTTCTCTGAAGTGCTTCTCTTGAGCAACTGCACATGCTTTCTGGTCAAGGCCACACCTCGGTGGCTTTTCGGTCTGGTTTTGGGTTTGTTCATTTTGGTCAGATGACCTTTGTGTGGGTTTGGTTTGTTAGTCTGACCACTTTGTGGCTCTGAACAGTTTACAATAGTTGGCTATGACTTGCTATGGTTGTAGATCAGGGGTGTCCAGCCTTATCTGCAAAGATAGGCAGGTTTTCATTGCAGCCAAATGGATCCATTGTCGATGTCCTTTGAGTTGAATTTGGACAATACTTGCTGTTGTTGCTAAAAGTGAATGAGGGGCCGAGGATGTTCTAACTTTCATGATACAAGAATTAATTCGTTTGTTTTGAGCTGCTTCTACCACACCATTGTGAAATGGTTTCATCCACCATCATAGACACTGGCAGGAATTAATTTGATTGTAGGCAGGTGCATTTGTTCTCATTTGAGAACGCTTCATTGGACTAAATGGTGGTTCTTTGCTGATCTGTCCATGTGCCATTCTTGTTCCAGTGGCGTAGATTTGCCCTTAACATTGGTGGGGGGAGCTGTGGACGGATGTCAGTGAATGGAGGGGAACATATTATTGGTGGGGACAATTTGCTGCATGTTGGCGGGAATGTGTCCATCTCTCCATGCTAATTCTATGTCCATGGATCAAATTGTTGGTGGGGACGATTCAGTAATCGATGCATATTGGTGGGGACGTGTCGCCTCCGTTCGTGCTAAATCTACACCTGTGTCATGTTCCTTCCACAAACTAGCATCGCTGAAAAGACAGTTGCATCAGCTGACTAAGTCAACTGAACAACACTGTACCTACCTGTAGTTACGCTGGTAGATAGACAGTCCTTCTCCTCAGTCCTGTCTGCAGTCTTCATAAAATATATTGTGTCCAAATTTGAACTATTTTTTAATGCTTTTTATTGCTTTTTGCAGGTTTACAAAATTTTGCCCCAAGGTCAAATTTAGATGGAGGTCCCTCTCCACTTTAAGGACCCCTATCGGGTCACATTGTCCCCATTTGACCATGAAGATGGCACTGACTGTATTTATATACTGATGTAATTGACAGAGTCTTCTCAAAACGTCAGGGTGCTCCCTGCCCTTGGCCGATTTACGACTTAAGCAGCCTACGAGTACTTATGGAAAAGCATTGGTTACTGGAGTTGGAAAAGGAATGTCCACGACTCATTGATGTGGTCTTTATTAAAACATAAAATTTGTATGATTGGCATGGCCATTCTGACAGGAATCACGGGGGTGGTATGGCTTCTGTTTAGAATTGATTGTTGGACAGACAGAACTTACCTTACTTTGACTTGCGTCCAAATAATAGTTCCTGCCCCAGAGTATGTCCTCTGGTAAAGCCTGCTGTCACCCGTTTCCCTCTCTCTTTTTCGCTCTTCCTGTGAATCTGTCCCAATGTGACTTTGCCCTCTTTCTTTCAGGACAGTCCCTTCCATTCATTGATTTCTATGTGGCCCCAAACAAGTTGGTTTTCCAATGGATGGCCCTTTTTCCTTGCTGGCACAGTCCTGCTTTTCAGTTGAACTTGGCTTGGGTCAGTGATCCTGTCCGTGTCCCTTATCACACTTCAGAAACATACTGTAAGAATGATTCACAGTTTTGCTGTTCATGCAATGAAATAATTAGTCCCTATGAAGTGTGATAAGGGACACAGACAGGATCCCTGTCCCAAGCCAAGTTCAGCTGAAAAGCAGGGCTGTGCCGGCAAGGAAAATGGACCATCTGTTGGAAACCGATCTGTTTTGGGGGGACAGCAGGCTTTACTCTGGGACAGGAACTATAAGTTGGACTTAAATCAAAGTTTCTGTCTGTCCAACAATCAATTCTAAACAGAAGCTGTACCGCCCCCTGTCATTCCTGTAGTATATATATTACAGGCTATTGGAATGACCACGTGAATCGTACGAACATTGTTTTAACAAAGAGCGCATCGATGACTCATGGACATTTCATTTTCAAGTCTTCAAGTTTCAAAGTCCAGTCTCTTCCCATTCACCCATTTTCGTTCTTATCAAATGCAGTGTGTACAGTGCTTTTCTGTAAGCTCTGGTACGTATATTAAAGGAACTGTTCGGCAAAACATTGCATGCTTGCGACTGACCCCTGATTCAGTCATTCAGCCAAGACATGCTTGGTATCTGACGTGCTTCTGGAGGCTATGGGAGATGCTAGGTTAATACTGCCAACAAACAAACCGATGATTTTGTCGCACTGTACACATTTGGTTTGGTTCATTTTGGTTTCACACTGCAGCTTATTGTGAACTACATCCTATAGGCGTCACCTCCCCCTAACTTTTGACTGCATCATCAATTTGAGGAGTAGCTTTTTCAGGTGCCAAATTTCGCCTCCCTTACAGTAAAACACTGCCTTTACGTGCCTGCATCGTGAAGCAGAGTGAGTGGAACAGTCTTATAAATTAGGGTTAATGTACAAATACAGTAAATATGGAAGTCACGGTGCACAAGAGTTTCACAGGAACAACACCAGATATTTTTTCACCTTCTGTTGTTGGATGGGTGACAATGGCCTCCCTCAACATCATTGGTCAGAAAGTTCAGTCCAACAATCTGCAGACAAACCATGGCCTGGAACAAGCCCAGCATTTGTGGTCAAATCCAGTTTGGTTCCTTAGATCTGGACATTGGTGTGCAGTTATTTCTGTTCAGAACAAACTGAATGGTCTGAAGATGGACGTGAGTGCACTGTTGGACGGTTGTCTTGTCAGATTAGATTTAAGATTCAGGTTACCTGGATTTAGCTGCGATCAGACATCTCAGACTTTGTGTTTGACTATAATCAAGCGTACAATTGGCTGCTGTCGGCTTTTATGTTGTAGATAAAGAGCTGTTTGGGAAGTGCTTTGTTTATGTTAACAGTCTGCTGTAGCTATGCTGTATTTGTAGCGGTAAGAAGGATGTGGAAGCACAGGTTGATGGGGAAACCTTATTGTCCAAGTATCGGAATTTAGCACAACAGAAGAAACAGCAGCTTAGAAATCTTAACACACTAATACTGACTGTTCTTGAGGTGACAGATTTCCAGAACAAATTCAGACTTTTTCAGAGTGGGAATTTGCATGCTAGTTACATGGCAATTCAAATGGATTTTCCAACGCCAACTTGGTTAAGAATTCCTAAAATTCCAAAGGAAGAGGTGCACAATACCACGTTTCTGATACAGAGACAATATTTCTTGTTTTTAATGGAAGGACCTATGGATGAAATCCTAAAAGTTCCAATGATGCCCACACTACACAAGAGGAAAAACACAGCTAACATCTCATCACACTGTGTGTGTGCTGTTTCAGGATCGTTCCATCAAAGGATCAGATTAATTTTTGTCTTTATACGTATAACAGTTTATACCTACAGTACCCATACCAATCCTGGACCCGTCCACATCTCCACCAATTCTGCATGCACCATTCCATTCCTGTACCCATCCTTTCCTGTACCATAATAGCCATGTAAACACCTGTATCTGATTACATTCCCAGTCGAACGTTTACGTACACTCTGCGCATCTGCATCTGAAAATAGTTTGGGATCTTTAAAAGACCATAAAGCTGTTCAGAAAACTGTTTGACCAAACATACCCTATGATGGTCAGCTGTTGAGAAACATAATGAATGTTGCCTTTGTGGTCAGACCTGGTGATGCTGGTCAGACCTGGTGATTCATAGCGGTGGTCCATGTCGGTCATTTGGACGGGATTACTTGCAGTGAGCCGGTGAACTCAGATTGATCAGATTGATCAGATTGGAGTGTATAAACTCCAGGTCTGGATGTAGAATTCAGTCGGACTGGAGAACATAACCAGTAAAAGCAGGATCAACCCTTTAAGTACATTTGATTTCAGAAAAAGCAGTGAAATGACAGCCGTCTGGTGGCATTAATAATTGGACCCTACATCAGTAACATCATGTGGGCCTGTGGGATACAGAGCTGTTCAGTCCCTGAGCTGAAGTGCTCGACTCTGTCTACATGACCCAGCAACGCTAACCGCTCAGCTGTTCTATATGACCTAGCGGACACCCAGATTGGTTGGTAGCGCTGCTTACATCAGCAGGGAGTGAGGAGGCTGTCCAGTCTCCACAGTGAGAGCACACAGGTAACTGCTATCGCCCACAGACGCACCATCCTTGCACCATCCTAGCCTACATGGAGCATCCTTCTGTTCTGGGCTGCAGTGTGACATCCGGGTGGGTGATGTGGTGGTATTTTATTTGCGCTGTGATAAATTCTGTGCTGATGCAGTGCATAATGGGTGCACACCTCCATGGATCACAGAAAGGCTTATCTAGCCCATCTAGAGAGAGCTTGCAAACAACAACCTCTAGTGTATAACCTGCATGGTAACAAGCAGATGATTGGATGCCGTTTATTGGGCCCAATTAAACTTTTTATTGTAATGCAATTTTATCACATAAGGTAGAAGTTCCTGTAGTGTATTACAGTCTGTCAGAATGAGCGTGTGGATCATATGAACAATATAGAGCGTTATAGAGCGCCCCCTACGCTTTCTGTAGTGTATTACAGTCTGTCAGAATAAGTGTGTGGATAATATGAACATTATAGAGCGTTATAGAGCGCCCCCTACGCTTCCTGTAGTGTATTACAGTCTGTCAGAATGAGTGTGTGGATCATATGAACATTATAGAGCGTTATAGAGCTAATTGTGCTCAGTTGATTAACTTTATTTTAAATACATTTATTGTCATAATATATTTTATAGCACAGTTAAATTGTTCTATTGCAAGAAATGGAGGTTGGGGTCCATGTAGGTCAGTCATGCTATGGTGTCCCTGGAGCAGAGAGGGTCTAACAATGGGTGCATAACAGACGTGGGTTTCAAACCCACAATCATATGACCAATAACCCAACACTCTGACCACTAAGCCACTGCCCTATTGGCACAACCACTCATATATATATATATATATATATGAGAGTTGAGATTCCTGATTCAGTGAAAGTTTATGCCAGTATGGGCTACTGTGGACTTGATTGAATTTAAATGATTTGAAAAGATTTCACTGTCCTCATCACACACAATGCTCCCGACATGAGAAGGGTGAGCACGAGCACATGCTTCCTCAGATACACACACTTCTTTTCAACCTGCCACCATTTGCATCCTTGTCGGACAGCCAACGCATTTGGAGGAAAGCGCTGTGTCCCCAACTCTTACGTAATGGTTAACAGACGCCTGTGCCGATCAGGATCACATTGACTGTGATGAGGGTAGAGAGCGCCATCTCCCCACCCAGAGAGGTAGCAGCCAGTTTCACTCTCCCTCCGACTCCGGCTGCCAGCTGCATGTGGCATGACCTGGGATTTGAACGTGCGATCCGCAGATCATATCGTTTTAGACCCCTGAGCCTTCAACTGGTTTCTTGTGTACAGTGTAGCTCACGTCAGCTGAATGTGGACAGCAGCAGGTCTATACAGTTTAAAACATGAAGACCCTTTGGCATTGCAGGTGGCTCAAGGGTGCACACTCCAGAAAGTATGCAGTTGCAGGGTCAGTGTCTCTGGCCATGCACTCCTGAATTTGGCACAAAGGAGTCTACAGGCATTTTTATTGTCCTTATTTGAGAGACCGTAGAAGTGGTCAGATGGCTCAGATTGTTTGTAAGGCAGGCTGATTGGGAAATGTTCTTTTTTTTTTTTTTTTTTTTTTACAGTGATTTAATAACCACATAATTCAACCTTATATATAATAATACTGATGAGTCGCCCATTTTGTTCACAGCCGTAATTTAGACCCATGAGTATCTCACTGAAATTAAGTTGTCCCTGGAAGTGCAGACAGTAGAGTAGGACTCAGTTGGGAATCTCATGTCAGAATCCCAAATTTGCCACAATTTCACATGCTGAAGTCCACTTTTGTCTTTCACTGTTGATTCAAAGCTAAATGGGACATAGATTTGTCCTGTGATTGAGTCGTAAAGTTGTTTCCTCTATTAATTGTTTGTTTGCTATAGTGTGTCTAACCTGTTCGACCGGCACAGTGTCAGCGGTGAACCTTTCTCTCTGTAAACACTCGATATTAACGTAATCCATGTTTAGAGTGATCAGTATCTAGATTGTGAAGTAGGACTTCACTGAAGGATAGTCAGGGAGACAGACAGGTGGACAGAGAGAGCTGTTAGCCAATCAGAGCTTTGCAGTGTTTCGAGCTCCACCTATTTCTGAAAGCAGAAAGAGCATTCGGGTACGGTGGGTCTCATCGTCCAGAGTGTTGCTGCTTTATTGCTCAGTACTTTTCTAAATATAGTTCTTGAAATAGTAACTAATACCTTCAGCAGCCCCCACGGTACCATAGTAACCACCTAGCAACCACCAAACTGACAGTTTACAGATCCAGAGATTAGAATGATACTGTAATATGCGAGTATTAATACTGTATTAGTGGCGCGGTGGAGAAATTCACATCATTACAGCTGCAAAGGGACAGCAAGGCAGTCAGTACAGATATAAATAAAGTATGGTATGTACAGTACATCATAAACAAACGAGGAAAGGGCCACCACAAACTTTAGGGAGCATAGTTTAGTGAAGCCGTCTGAGACCCTCGTTTGGTTTCCTACGAGGTTTTTACTTTATCATGAAGTTTTGGTGTTGTGGCCAAAAATTTTAGAGCTGTTGATCAAACTGTCTGTTTCTGCTGTTCTTGGTCAGCCAGATGATTCGTAACTGGGGTCGGACAACACGTTGGCTGTTCTGATGGTGAGTTTTACGGCTAGGGCTGTGAACTGGTGTCTGGTGGTATACATCACAGTACAGGGATTCCAGTTTGACTGTATTACAGCACCGTAAGTCAGTATCAGAAGACAGGACAGTGTTGCAAAGTACAATTACAATACTTTTTTCACCTCTGTTTTCAAACACTGATATCACTGAGGGCTTCACTATGCCAATGAGCTTCTAACCAATCCCAGCCTGGATCAGGACGCTCACCGCAGACAGTAGACCAATCACAGATGCTCCAGGCAACAGAAAAGGGACACGTTTCACAGTTTTAGTGAAAGGTGACGCCGATATGTCATAAGTCGGATTGTTGTTGTTACCCTGTTTGTTTAAACGCTGGCTTAGTAGGAGGGTCAGGAGGTCACGGGTTGGATCCCTGGTGAACACACGGCCTCCCGGAATCCTAAACAGTGCTCCAGGATGGTTTGAACAGTTGTAGAGTACGAAAAGGAGAATGGTCAGAAGGGTGGGGTGTACGGGCAGTTTCCAGAGTGGCTGTTAGCCGAGTGGACGTGTCTGCATTGCTGAAGGTAAACACCGTGGAAAGTGTGTGTTCTGCCACAACGGCGCCTAAAGGGGGACAGGAGACGTTTAATTATTAAACACTTCAGCCTTTATGACCACGTTCACATCCAGCTGATTCCACATAGGACAGAGAGCTGTGTCATGTGATCTATATGTCTCTGTCTCTCTCTCCCTCTCTGTCTTTTTCTCTGTCTCTCTGTTTGTATCTGTGTTTCTCTGTCTCTCTGTCTGTCTGTCCGTCTCTGTGTGTGTGCATCAGTGTGTGTGTATGTGTGTGTATGGTTGCTCTCCTTGGTGCTGCTTTCACTCTCTCTCTGCTGTGCTAAGCAGGTCAGCAGGCAGGACTGCTGAGAGAGAGAGAGACAGACAGACAGACAGACAGACAGAGAGAGAGAGAGAAAGAGAAAGGAACGGGAGCTTTAAACACATCTGTTTAAGCCCCGCCTTCTTGCCACCGCTACTGCACTGCATGTACCTGCATCTACATCGATCATTGGTCAAACTGCTTCCCACCACAGCCTAAAATGCACATTTTCGGAAAAAAGTCCCACCAACCCTCGCGTGCTCTTATTCTGCAAACAAAACATAGCCAGTCTAGTGAGGGGGTGATTGGGGGGGGTCCCCGCTTCCAGCACTGAGAACATCCATCTCCCACCGGCTACTGAAGAACCACTTCCAGAGGCTTTTCACACAGCACTGAGCCAAACACACCAGTTTATAAAACACTCAGCCAGCTTTCATCTTCACCAGTCTTATTACTGTACTGGTATTTCATGACCAGTTAGATCAAATTGGACACGAAGTATGACTGGCACACTGGTAGAAATTAGTCCATCAGGCTGTGGAGGAGTTTGAAACAGAAATGCTTATGTGGCAACCAGACGTTTATCCATTCGGCCTCTTTCAGATGTACAGGTTTCCAGCTTTGAGAATCCATACTGATGATGAGGGGTGATGGGTGTTTTGTACTAGTGGGAGGAGTTTGCTGCACTGGGTGGTGTTTTGGATGAGTCAGATGAGGTCAGTAACGATGCCGCCACACTGGCTACATGGCCTTTGGTGTTCATCTTGGATCTCAGCGCTTCCATAACTCCTAAGAATGTGGTTGATATTTGTTGGGGTTGTTTAAAATCCTATTTGAGGAGCCTGAACATCCGGACTGAGGTCAAATCCGATTGTAATCCCATCTCAGACCAGCCCCAAATGTGATTGGGATCCAAGTTGCAAAAAATCCGATCTGATGGTTTCTCAATCAGGATACAGTCTAGATATTCCTGGAATCAGACTTGGGCTGGCAGTCTGAAGACAGAAGACAGCTTCTACAGAGATGATCACTGTGGATGATCACGTGTAAATGGGGTCTTGGAACGTCCAGTTTCCGGTTATCCGTCAGCACAAGTGAACACTCGAGGCAGAGGCAGTGTGAACACGAAGCTGGCCAAAATATAAGAAACACTGATCTAGTGAAACAGTGAGTCGATGAGCTGTATTCGGTTCTCAGTAGAGCTCTGAAGTGTTTCGTACACTTGGAGGAGAGCTCCAGGCGAATTTCCGATTCTCTGCACCTGAGAGGTTATGAATACGCCTGATGTCTGATGACTCTCGCAGGTTCCGAGGATTTTGGTGTTTTTAAGTGATAGGTGGGATGTGTGGATGCATGATGTTGGATAGATGTTCCTGTATCGAGGGTTCCAGTTGACTGATCCTGGAGCACCAGCTTCTTGCACATTTCACTGATTCCCTGCTCAAACCGACCTACTGATTAACAATCATCTCCTGTCTGTCGGTCTGTCTGTCTGTCTGTCTGTCTGTTGGTCTCTGTCTCTGTCTCTCTGTCTCTCTTTCGCTCTGTCTCTTTCTCTCTCTCTCTACCATGTCCTTCCACTTCTTTAGGCTCTTCTGATTCATCGTAAAACCTCAGCTTTCACTGCAGGTCAGTTATTTAGTTCTGGATTTGAGGTTTACTCAAACCCACTCAAATCCCAACTGGAAGAACGGTTCTCTAAGTAGCGCGATCTAGATCATAGAAGCAGTACCAATGTTTTTTGGGTTGTGAACAGCGAGCATTATTGATTATTAATTACCATCAATTATAATACGATAATAATGTTTCTGTATCGCCAGGCTGATTTAGTTGCTGTGTTCTTGAGCCTGTTTGTGTCATTTCCAAACTGAACATGAGAATTATTTAGTCTATAGTGTGTGTGTGTGTGTGTGTGTGTGTGTGTGTGTGTGTGTGTGTGTGTGTGTGTGTGTGTGTGTATAGTTTGGAGCAGTATGGGATCCTTATCGGGGACAGCAGTGGGTCAGTCACTCCTCTCTGGGAGAGAAAAGTGGGTCAGCACTGAGAGAGGAGAGAGAAGGATAGAAGAAGAGAAAAGAGGAGTGGAGGGGAGAAGAGACAGACAGGGGGAAAGAAGGAAAAGAAAGAGGAGAATGAGGGAGAAAGCAAGCATGGGAAATAGAGGAGAAAGGAGGTGAGAAAAAGGAACCTAGAAGAGGGAAGATTTAAGAGAGAGGAGTACTGAAGTAGAGGAGGGAGAAAAGAGAGGAGAATTAGAGGAAGTAGGAGGTGAGCAGGAGACGGGAAATGTGGAGAGAAGAGGAGAATGAGGAAAGAGGGAAGAAAGATCAGAGGATGAAGTAGCAGAAGCAGGTAAAGAAAGCAGAGGAGGTGGCGTAGGAAAGAGTGGAGATGGGAGGAGAAGAGGAGGCCTACCTTCCTCCAGACTTCAGCTCCAACTCTAATCGATTCCAGCTGGTCTTCTAGTTGTTGCTTGCAGAGATCTGCTGACCACTGGATCCCCTGGTACACGGGTACCTGACCAGGGGTTAAATGAGAAAGCGCTATTTTAGTGGACATACAGCAGTTCCGCACATTTCTGACAGAAATGTATCCGATTAAACTGGAACCGCAAATGGCAAAGATCCAATGTCCAGTGCTGGTATTGGCCTGATTAAAAAGCCAGAGAATCTGACGTTCTTTGACCAGAACCCAACAGTGATGTTCTAGACAACTGGATCAGAACATCAAAACATCAGGCGGCTTTGTTGGGTTGTTCCTGGTATGCAGTGGGCAGTACCTACCAAAAGTGCTCCAAGGAAGGATTACCAGAGAACTGGCAACAGGGTCATGTAGCCCAAGGGCCACTGATGCTCATGGAGGTCCCATCTCACAACTTGCATGATGTAAAGGGTCTGCTGTAAAGAGCAGAACCCCTCAGAGGTCTTGTGGTGTCTCCATGAGTCAGCTTTTTTGGGGGCTCAAAGGGAAACCATATTAGGTGTGTTGCAGTGGTGTACTGTAAGTCACACTTGTTGAGATGTTTCATATATAGGTTTCATTATTGGTCAAGGAAAAATCGAGTGGATCAGAAGTATCAGGCCTGAAGTACCAGAATATACAGATATATTGCTGACATTGAAGTGCAAATGCACACAGCTTGTCTAGTCCCCATAGAGAAGCACAGCCAATAGAATAAGACTTTCTGGAGCAGATAATCAAACATGAGTCTATTGTCACCATGTCTAACAGCAGGTGTGGACTAGAGGGTATGAAGACCCCCAGCATTGAGCTGTGGAGCAGTGGAACTGTGTTCTCTCAAATGATGGAGCTCCATCCAGTAATTCTGGGATGAGTTGGGATAAGGTGGGATGAGGTGGGGTGGTGATCATCCAATATCCTGACCTCACCAATGCTCTCAGATTCTCACAGCAGTGCTCCAGAAACTAGTAGAACATCTTCCCTGGACAGTAGAGACAGTTACTCCAACAAAAAGCAGGATCAGCTCTCTTAAAGACCCTTGATTTCAGAGGAAACGGTGAATGAGCAGTAGTCCATCCATATATTGTAGGGTCAACTGGTACAGCTGGTTACTGGACTGTTAACACCTCCAGTTAAACGTCTGCGGTCCAGTTGTGGGTTCTTGTTAAAGGCCTTGTTGTCACTGTGGGAGTGTGAGACTGCTCCATGCGTTCACTCTGACAGCCAAAGTGTGTGTGTGTGTGTGTTGCATGCCTGCTCATACCCTTTGCCAGCCTCCATGCCTTCTCTAAGCTGGCACAGCAAGAATTAAATAGCCAGAGCTTCTAGAGATTATGGCTGGCTTAACAGAAGCTTAATCACATCATATGTGCAGTATAGGAGGAATCGGATGGAGTGTATCGGCCGGTTCTGACAGAACTTAAGGTGTAAGATGTTCGCATGATTGCTGAGTTGTGAAAAATGCTTTCGAGCAGGGCTGTGAAAGCCTTTGGATGTGGAAGTTCTAACCAGGCTGTTGGAAAAGTGCTCCAGCGGTTGTTCACAGAGCCCGTCCACGGTTTGCAGACTTTCTTTTTGTGCTGACCTTGTAAGTGGCTCACATCGGACACTAGGAGGGCGAGGACGACCACGTGTCTCCGCTCATACATGTGAAGTCTTTTCGAAATGCAGCTCGGAGGAAAGCGCCGGGTCTGAAGCAACGGCTCCCTAACTGTGGCTGCCGATGGCAAGCAGCCTGATGTGGGATTCAAACCTGAATTCAGATCATAGTGGGAGCGCTTTAAACCGCTGAGCCATTCGGAGGCCTTATGCTAGACTGTTTTTAACCACGCAGGCCAGTTGCAAGCTAGGAAGTGTTACTGTATTACTGTGTGAGAGAAAAGCTAATGTAACGACAAGTGTTAGAAAGCTAGCTGGGATAGTTAGCGTCACTTAAAGATGCCTTAGTTCTGTACTGTTAAACTTCGGTTTTGCAATTGTTCAGTCATATATTGAACCTGTTTTTTGTGTAATTTGCATTTCAGAATTAGTCGGAACATTGTGGGACACCGTTTGTATGTATAGCGTAATGGATCGGAAGCTCTCGGATTGGATCATGGAATTTGAAAATAGAAAGGAGACGCATTTAAGACGGTCATTGTAGCTTTTCAGTTCGGATGTATTTTATGTTTTGACATGGTGTGTGTGGAGGAGTGTCTTTTTGACACTGTATTAGTGATTGGTATTTTAGACGTGGTCTTTTTGTAGGAGTAGCTTTTAATCTGTTCTTTTGGATTAGTGACTTTTTAACATACTCAGAAAATGTCGTGACTAGAAATGAATCAGTCTTATTTTAAGAGGATTGAAGGCCTTTGAAGGTCTGTTTAGTGCCTATGATTTTGCTGTGGTCTGATTTGTATTAGTAATTTATTTTGTTGGCCCGATTGTTCATTTGCACTGCATTTTGCTTGTTTTTTTTTTTTCTTTCTTTCATTCGATTTCACAGTGAAAGGTAATAGTGGATTTCATTGTTGTGATGTTGCCTCATGAAATAGGCTGTGAGTGGAACCAGAAATCAGCAGCGTAAACCGTCATCCAGTTTAGCTTCAGCAGTTTCAGTTTCTAAGTTAACTATTTAAACTGCTGAGGAGAAGATATTTATTATATATGTCCCAACGGTGTACCATGCTACCTCTCACGTGTGTTGTATTTTGCTATCTGCATGAAACCACACCCTGTTTTCAAACCACACCCATCAGCACCTCCTGCGTGTAAGCTCAGACAGAGCAGAGACAGTACCGTGTGCGCCATAGGTCAGAGCAGCTGCAGCGCTTTTGGGCAGCAGTTTAAAACAAGGTCTGTTCACCCTGAAGTTTGTCTTTCATGGTGAATCTCATTTACAGTTGAACTGGAAGGATGGATCTGTGGTTTACAAACTGTAGACACAATCTGTAGGGATCACAGGTTGTCCATGGCTACTGTGCTTGATCTGTCTGTCTGTCTATCTGTCTAACACAGTAGTTTATATCATTTTCTGATTAGTGTTCTGTCAGTATTGGTGTGTTGTAGATCCTTTTGGGCAGTGGAGATTCAGGTTAATCTGGCCCTCACTGTCCCATTGACCTAATTGGCCTTTGTGCCTGAATTTCAGGATATCCCAAAGTGAAGTTTGGGTTCGGTGGGGAGGATTAGGATTAGTTAACATATCTGCTGCACTACTGAAGTGCTCAGAGCAGGTAATGCGTAGACCTGCTCTCATAGAAAAGCCTTAACTTTCAGGGGAAGTCCGTGTAAAAGGACGTCTCGTTTTGGGGCATTTCTATTGGTTGCTTTATCAAGAGGTTTTGAGACAGTATAATGAAAACGTGAACGGCAGAAAGGACGATATGAGGATTATAGATGAGTAATATTGATCCCGGTACACTGCAGATGGGCTGAAATGTTGTTATTTGATCAGGATTGATGGAATAGGACCATCCCCTTTAATAGGGGTGGGTGTCTGTAGTAAAAAAGACCTTAAAAGGGTTCAAATGTCCGGATTTCAACATTTATTTAGGGACATTTACACACCACACAAAATAAAACCAAGTAGTAAATGTAAATAAGTTAAATTAAGTATATAAAGCGTTAAATGTATAATTCTTTGAAGGTGATGACATAATGAGATTGTATGTGGTTTATTGAGTGAAGGAAATGAGACAGAATAGCAGGACACGTGTGTTTTGAAGGGGTGCATATTTTTAGGTGTTTTTCCAAACTGGATTATTTGGAGATCCTTACCTGAAGATGTCGACGAAGTTGCAAATTCTTCTATAAACAGTTCAGCCAAAACGGAATTTTAATGTCATGTGCAGGAGCAGGGTGTTTATTAATCTGGTGAGTGTGAGAGCGGGACAAACATACCTGTAGAAAAGTCCCGCAGATGAATATATTGTCCTCATCACCATGCGTAATTAACATGAGGAAAGACAAATGTGGCAACATGGTGGGTGGTGAGTTTTATCTTCATTATGGCTTGATTGTCATGATCTGATATTGTTAGTGTCCTTAGCTAAACCCGGGGGCATTAGTCTCATTGTGATTATGGCATTACATCACATTTTGGATCACAAACTCTCTGCCGTGTTGTCTGATGACCTGATCTTCAATGGATGTTTTAAAAACTTGGACATTTTAAGATATGGGCTTGCAGTGGATGGGAGGACTGAAACTGAATAGTCTTACTAGATTCCGGAGCATTGCTGTGAGGATTTGATGGCATTCAGTGACGAGCTTTAGTGAGGTATGTTGGAGGATCACCACCCCCACCTCATACTAAACTCCTCAACTCATCCCTCTCAAAAGTACTGGATGGAGCGCCATCATTCCGGAGAACACAGCTCCACTGCACATCTGTTTCTGTTGAAAGTAGCTGGATGAATTGATTAGGAGGTGTCCACAAACATTTGGACATTTATAAAATGTGCACTAAACAATTATAAGAGGTACTGGTATCAGAATACTAACCTGCACCAGTTTGCTGTTCATCTGAAAGGCCTGATTTCCTCACTGCCTCTGAGCTGATCCTCTACATGTTGCGTGCAATTACTGAGGGTGGCCACTAGGAGCAGCAGAGGAGGGACAACTTTAGGCACACTTCATTTGCCACAACCTGGGGAACAGCGTCTCCCGCTGTAAATCAGCCTTGGCCCTCACCGTCTCTGTTTGAACTGGCTTTGTTGTGGTACTTCTTTTACCTGTGTTTTCTCAAAAGTATTTCCTTCTGCTCCTGATCAGAATACTTACCGGTTGGACAGACACTCTGTGAACCGCCTATACTCATTGGAACACCCCAGCAGTCACCTGACCTTTGACCTTAAACTCTGTCTGACCCCTTAAGAGCAGAACTGGTCTAATCCGGTGGTTGAGGCCCTTCTTTCAGCACTCAGAGTATGAGATGCATGAAGTTTACTTCAATGCACTGTTTCTGGAGCATGAAAGCCACCGGGGGCAGTTCTCGGGCTGGGCCCAGGACGGGCTAGGCTGGGTTAGGCCGGGCAGGGCTGACAGGACGGTGACCTCACCATGTGCGGTGCCTACCGCGTGGGCTGATCTGCTGGAGAGGATGTGTGCTTTTCAGGTGAAAAGTCACGGGCGGGGGGGGGTGTTTGCGTGGGATTATCGGCAGGGATTCTCCTGCGTGCGTCTGTCTCTCGCTCGCTCACTCTCTCTCTCTTTCTCTATGAAGGGGTCAGACTGTCCACTTATGCATACCATCTTGTGATGTATACTGTGGCCTACAGAAGTGCAGGGACACTTTTGGAATTCTGGATTTTGTCTATGGGCTCTTTGTAATTAAAAAGCTAGGTGTTTCTGGAAGCAGCATTCTTGTCCAGGTGTTTGGTATTTTTGTATTGTATATTGTATCAAATGCAGTATTGTATTGAATACGGTAGCAATTATGAATACAGTAAAGAGGACGACGAATGTCCCATTCTGAAGAAGCTGGATGTGTTCAGTTCCATCAGCAGCGCACCTGATTTAACACTGATTTTAAGCACTGAACCAGGTGTTGATGAGACTATTGTAAGACTCCCATGAGCACTTTGGATTTGTTGAATGAACACAGTGATGGAAAACCTTGACTTTGTATGTTATTGGTATGCACTTACACCGCAACCCCCACACTACACTGCACTGGTGCACACCCCACAGGTGTTTATAATAGCCCATCATTTATAACCCATCCAGCAGTGCTATCTGCAGGACCCTACCACCCCCTTCAACATGCAAGGTGATTTTTTTTTTTATGCCGTGAGCTTGTATGTATGCAGACAAATTGTAATTAAATGTTTAAACGATGTAGCACCTTTTATAATTGATATTATGTAGGAGATCATCTGTGTGGCTTGCCTTTGTTCATGTTGCATAGTTCTCTGAACATTGTGTTCCTCAAACCTTTGTAAGTGACATTAAGGCATTTTCTTGTTGGACTAATCTATTTATTTCATCTTTAGGATGGTTGTTCTTGCTCAGTTTGTTTTCTTGTGTTACTTCATGGACCTTCTTCATGGACCTTTTCTTGTGTTACTTCATGGACCTTCTAGCATCTTGCTTGGCTTAAACGTGGACATAAAGATCTACTATTTTTGTAATTTTTAAAATGTTGGTGTCGTGTTCTGTGTGTCATAAGCCTCGCGTTTTTTTCTACCCTCCACACCGGTATTCGCATCCGCTATTTCTGGATGACACCTCAAACTTTTCTAATGTTAAACTTGACACAGTCTCTTGGCAGAACTTCCACGGCACTAGCAACATTGGGCCATTTTTGTCGCATGTAACTTCAAACTTCAGAATATAGGCTAAACTCAGCTGAGAAAACCAGATCCCTCTCCCCCATACTTAGGCCAAGGCTGATATCTAGGCATGCTTCTCATAACGCTAAACAGTGAGGCATCTGCTAATTAAACATTGTTTGTCTATTTATACCCTCGTTTATCAATCGCTCATTAATTCATACAGTCGGAACTGCTCAGCTCCTCTGTCTTTAGCAGGCGCTCCAGTCCTAGACGTATGAGCTGTATTGTCTAACAGCAGAGGCCTTGCCGTTATTTCCATTGAAAGTGTGTGCCTGCATGCTTTTAATGTTTATGAGTGCTGGATGTCCTGCCCTCCACCTGTTTCCAAAGTTCAGTATGTTTTTCTCACATTCTGCTCTCAGTTAATAGGCGAACTGGGGGTCAGAACAGCACTTCAGATTGCTATTTTAAATATTTCGACACCAAGAGGTCAAACGGCGCCTTGTGGCTTTATTTAGTTGTAAATAGTTCTCTGTTGGTGGACAGACATTGGGCCAGTGTGGAAAGTATTTGTGAGGTATATCATGGTGTTTCTGCCTGTTAAGAAGAAGCTTGAAGCTTTGCGGTTGTGCAAAACCCCTCCTATATCTTCTAAATGCCACATTTACAAGAAGAAGGCCTGTGAAATCCTTACCTTTCATTTCAGAACATTTCTGTTGGTCACAAAATGTAAAAAAGAAAATGGCAAGAATCACATTGTCAAAGTATATTGTAGTGTTTATTATATTTCCTGTAATAGATTACTCAAAGATAGATAAATTCTAAAATATTGGGTTGCAGCATTATTGTATAAAACAGTACAAAATATTACAATATGTTCTACGTTCTGAGTTTTTGTTCACTTTATAAAGTATTATGTGTTAAATGTCCTCCAATCAAGAGTGCACAGTCTCAGCACACTGATACACAAGAAGACAGGTTGTATATTGTGATGTATAAAGTATACTTTAGTAAACAGCAACTTTCACTGGAAGTCAATGTTTAAGATTTTATTTCAACCCAAAGTGTCTACTGATATTTTAACAACATTTAAGACATTTCTTAAAACCTTCTTTAGCTGTGTTCATGGTGATTTTGACATTCAGTGTTTTCTTACAGTGTCTTCTTATTAAAGATTTGTTTGGGTTTACAATGACACTGTTCTGTGCTTTTAAAGCATGTTCTGTAATCTGGTGCGCATTGTTTGTTAGAACTTGTCTCAAGAACAAGTAAAATTTGCTCATTTTCAAATTGTATCAAAG
The DNA here is from genome assembly GCA_034509495.1 of Acestrorhynchus altus. NCBI lineage: Eukaryota > Metazoa > Chordata > Actinopteri > Characiformes > Acestrorhynchidae > Acestrorhynchus > Acestrorhynchus altus. The sequence continues at coordinate 740,715 of CM067503.1, read as the reverse complement.
TGAAAAACAACAACAAAAAAGACTATCCCAAGTCATATTGGAGCATTTGGTACGTTAAGAGCATTTGGTATGTTAAGGCCTTTTTCACTAACTTTTTATAAAGATATTTGTGTTTTAAAACCTACCTAAGATTGTGACCTCATTCAATATTGTTCTTTGGGGCTGTAGAGGTTTTTTTTTTTAGAAACCTAGGAAAATGTTAGTGAACTGGTGAATGTTTGCTAAGATTCAAATTATATATAAAAGTGAAAAACAAAAATAAAGAAGCAAAAATAAATTACTATTCCAAGTCATTTGCTATATTTTTCACGAGTTTTCACAAAGATTATGACATTAATGTTTTGTTCTCAGGGATGTTGTTGTGTTTATTCAAGGACTCATGAGTACATGGTACATGAGGTGGAACGAAATCATGATCTCAGGGTGCCAGTGACCCCCAAAAGCAAAGTGTGTAAAATTAGAAATAAACCGTATGTTATGTATAAAATGTTATGTCTGTGGTTTCTGAGGACCATAGAGCTGCAGACTTTTAGAAACTTGATATTTAAGAAAATAAGGGTGAATGTTTGATTAGATTCACTTATCAAAGTGAAAAACACCCCTAACAAACATGTGACGTTAGTGTTCAGTTACCAGGGATTCGTGGTGTTCATGAGGACCACTGAGCTGTGGTCTTGCAGGACTGGAGTCCTGGGACGGTGGTAGGTGACTGGGGGTGAGTGCTGGGACGGTGGTAGAGGACAGTGGTTCAGGACTGGGACAGTGGTGGAGCACTGGGGTTGAGTGCTGGGATGGTAGTAGAGGACTGGGACAGTGGTGGAGGACTGAGGGTGAGTGCAGGCCTGTGGTTTGTTGATGGGGCTGATGGAAATCCCCGGTTACTGGGTTTAGGCTGTGGATGTGGGGTTTAAAGGGCTGCTGGTGCTGAAGCGCCGCCTCCCCGCAGTGTGACTGTAATTCGCTGCTGTGTTCCCGCCGCTTCTTCCCGCTCCGGAGCTGCTGCTGCTGCTTCTTCAGCCGGGTTCTGCGGCCCTATCTTCCCACTGCATCATGTTTACCTAGCAACACGCATCACCCGCTACCGGCCCTCCGATTGGTCAGTTCAAATCGCAGGCGCTACCAATGGCGAGGCTGTTGCCATGGTACATTGTGTAGTTGCCGGGTGGAATTTCGCTGCGAGGCACGTGAGTCCCGGAATCTTCGCCTTTGCGTTTTTTAATCTCGGGTGTCTGGGAGCTCTGCAAACGTGATTTATTGGAACCGAGTCACATCCCCCCCCACGAGAACCAGCCCGGCTGATACACGCAGACGTTTATCTGCGCGTTTATGCTTTTAAACGCCAAAACAGTCCAGATGACACGTCGAGTGGGGGTGTCGTTCGGGAGGGGGCTGCAGTGGTGTCACAGGGGTGCGCACTGCTGCCGAGGCTGGAAGGGAGACGCTTTTACAGCCCACTAACACAAATAAGCAGCACCGGCGGCTTGTCTTCGTACCCCTTATGTCGCACGGTGTGTGGAGACCACAGTGTCTCTGGAGTGGTGCACCTTTAACCCTCAATCACTCCATAAAGTCAGCTGGAAGCACGGGAAGACAATGAGAGGTGGTGTCCGGTTGTGGGTGACCAGGGTTCGATTCCCGGTCTGGGCAACCATTCTGAGCTACACCGATAACCTCGCAAGCCCTAAATGTAATGGCCGAATTTGTTTGACCAAAATGAGTGAGGCAAACGTGGCCATCTACCAGTATGACCAGCTTGACCAAACCAGTTGACGAGTGCAACCACCTTGACAGGCAGCTTGGTCAAGTGTGTGATGCTGACGCTACTCTGGCCCACCACTGTAACGCCAGAAACCGGGATAAGAGCATCCACTGAATACTGTAAATGTGAACGTGCTGGTGCGATGCCTCTCCTGCTGGACTTTTCGCTTTTTGTATATTATGTATTTAAATATTCTATTTTCTATTTTTATGTTATTATTGTCTTCTATGTTTGTATTGTATTGATGCTGCTGCTGAAATCTTTGGGAACCCTCCCAAAGGGGTCAATAAAGTTCTACTTCTCGATCTAAAAAGACAGCATATTTCTGTCCGCCTCACTAAAAGTCAGATTTATTGTAACATTAGATGTATATAATGATGCTATGCATCTAACTCCCCAGCTGCTCCCTGGGCAGTGTGGATGGGGTTGCCCACTGCTCCGGGCAAGTGTGCTCACTGCTCACTAGTGTGTGAACTCACACGTAATTCTGCTATTAAAAACTACAGGATAGACTCCTTATGTTGCATATAATTGCATATTAAGTGTGTTGACACTGTGCACTCTGAAATGCATGGATTTGATTGGAATTATCTGTTGCAAAATTGATCATATGATTATGCTGTGATTTTTTTTTTCCAAGTCTCCCCTTATTAAAAAGACAGCAAACACCAGTTTACTACAGGATGGTCTTGTTATGTCACAGGCTGACAAATGCAAAAAAGGTTAAAATTAATGATAAAAAATTCAGATATTAAATAAAAATATAGAGATGCAGTGCAGAAAATAAAAATACTATGGGATTTTCCACTTATATTGCATTGCATGACTGCTCATAAGTCTCTTTAGATCAAAATATTCATATAGCATGTTTTGCAACTGATGTGTTAGGATGAAGTAGCTTTACAGAATTTATTGACATAAAAACTTTTTTAAAAAGTATGTGTTGTGCACTCTTTTGATCAGTGGACCCATAATAACTTTAGAAAAGGAAGCTTGTTGTCAAAGTATAATTTATTACAAAGTTATGTATGATAATGCTCCAACTTACTGTTTTAGTATTTGACTTGAGGACTAGTTATTGAACCCCAGTATAGTTTGGAATACTACAGATACTACCACATATAATAATACTAAACAAGTTTAATATAGTGCTGCATATTTCGTCTGGAATAAATTCTAATTAATTCCAAACAAAATCTATAGTAGTATTAGAACCACTGTACACATACATTTTTACATTAACATGAATGCAGGACCGTGTAGCCACAGCCCTTTCTTGGTTTTAGTGTATCACACTTATAAACCAGTTAGCCACAGTGGGTGCGTTATTGAATGCAGTCTACATGAGCAGAATTGACAGAGTGGGTTACAGGAGTTGCTCCCTCTGCTTTGGCCCGAGGAACAGGACTGCCTGTTCTGCTCTTCTCAAAACTTTTGCGTCTGAAAAAGAAGAGAAAACTTTGTTGAGTGTAAATTTAGCATAGCAACAACACTGGATGCATATTGTTTAAAGGTTTGACTAGTAAAGCTACTACTCAGCTCAGGGTTTTTAGGCCTTGAATCAGCCTGCATTTTCCGTTTTCTTCCTGTTTGAGAATGGAACAACCCTTGTTGGCTTTGCATAAGATTTCAGTGAAATTCTCTATTCGTTAATACACAGACCATGAGAGATTATTGACCAGTTCTATTGCCATAATTATGTATGTGGAGAGTGTTCATTTTTCTGGATGCTATTCGGACCCTCAACCAGTACACTAATTAAATTTGTCATTGTTCGCATTATCCCAGTTTTGCACTGTTAGCAAGACCAGCTGAGAGGAGTCCTTTATGTGGTGCTCTGCACATCCAAACACTGTGGAAACTTGTCCACAATTAAAAGTTGGACAGTACAGCGTGTATGACTGATTTAATGAGACACAAATGGGCAGAAGTGCTAAAACACTACAACAGTGCTGCTTTTGCTACTGTTCATGTTCAGCAAATCCATCTAGGATTTTGAACTGAGGTTTGGTGATGCTCTCCCAACTTTCCAAGTAAAAAATCTGACTGGTTCTTCCAGTTACATGGAAGTTGGACATTTTTACATAGTAAATACACGAAATTCTGTACTTTATATATTTATAGAGAATTATTTACATATTTATCTACACACGTATCAAGCTTCTCTTTTTATATTTGCAATTCTTGTAGTTTCAAACTACATTTTGTTGTTTTGTACTCAGCAATGATTACATATAGTAACTGTGTGTGTATACACTCAACATCAAACAAATAGTTGTGCTCAGAAGGAATCAGCCAATTGAATGCATGCCGTGTCGTACTAGACTCTCACGGAATCTCTCAGAATGAGTAGGAAAGTCCTGCTGATGACTAAAGAATTGGCACAGGGGTAAGCGCCAACATCAACATTTTTGTCACACAGAAGGCCTGGTGTGTTAGTGTGGGGTGTACTTTTTGTAACATTATGTTCATGAGGTCTAATGTGGTCCTCCAGTGCACTTTTCCGACAGGACAACTCTTCTGCTGCTCGCCTTGAAGACATACAATGCCTTGGCCAGTGGTCTCTCCAGACCTATCCCTGATTGAAAATATGCAGAATACACTCCAGCAGGACAGGGAACCTCTACAGCTCCATGTTCCTCAACAAACACTGCTCCTGTCTCTTCCTTCCCAGCAGCACTGCAGTCCCACACTTCTGTGTTTTCTGAAGATTGGTGTGTTTACATGTGAAACACTGATGTGTTCAGTATTGTGTGCACGAGCACGACCCCGCTCTCTCTCAGCGCTGCTCTAAAACACGCTCTAATCTCTCACAGTTCGCCCTGCTCCCAGCTTGAGTCCTGAGTTCCGCTGCTGCGCCTTCTCTTCCTCCATTTACCTGAAGTCCTGTTTTTCCCGCGTCATTCTGGCTGCGTTTAGAGACAACGAGGAGTTTAGAGGGAGGAGGGGTGAGGGGGGGTGGGGCCGAGGCTTCTCGACTCCACCCCGCCCACAACACCGGGCTGACCAATTGGAGCAGCGGAAGGCAGCCGTTCTGGCCAATAGCGGGCGAGCTGCCGTGGCGTCGGCTAGCAACAGAGCATGCGAAGGCGCGTCAGCGGGAGGGAGGGGGAGGGGGAGTAACGGCTCTCCCGCCTCAGCGGCGGAAAGTTGATGAAACTCTGAGGAGAAAAGAAAACGCAGCGCATTTGCTCAGTTACGTGAAAAATACGTTAAAAAACCACGTGAATGTGTCCGAAACGAAGGACTGCGCGCTTGTGTGTGAAAGTGTCCGTTTCTGGTTTGACTGCAGCAGTCTGACCTGCTGTCTGTCGGTTAGCACTGTGCTAACAGTGTGAATTAAAGGAATGAGGGATGGTTACCATATCAGCCAAGCAAACATGTATATAAACATGTGTAACATGAATATAAACACGACCTACATATAGAAAAGCCTGGTCATCACGGGGACCTTGTCAACCAACGAGGGATGGGTCTGGTTCCAGTTTCCGAACTTAATTTTGAACAGCTCAACACATTTCTACCAACAAAAACAGAAAGGGAAGATTAGGTCTTTCAGCTCCAACTGCTGCAGGAGTGTCCAGTTGTATGGGAGCATGGAGCAGTGACCCAGCATCCATTGTATAGTGTCATTTTCTACACATTATCAGAAAAACTTGGTTTGCTTTTCCGAGTAAAACGTCGGGAACAGCACAGATGCTGTTTGCTATAAAACACAGAGGTTCTTAGAAGCCCGACCAGAACCAGCACAAGAAGTTCTTTTGTTGGAAAAGGCCTATCACTAGTTGCTTAGCTACTGCAACTCCCTTCTGTCTGGTCTTTCGATGCATTGAGGCTCCTCAGCTGATCCAGAACACTGTAGCCCAAGTTGTCATCAGTGTTTCTAAGCTCAGCTGTGTACCTCCTCTGCTGCATTCCATTCATTGGCTTCCTGTAGCTGAAAATCCCCTTCAAAACCCTAATGCTGGCCTACAAGGCCAAAAAGGCCGTCCGTGTGTGATGGCAGCAGCCAACACCTGATCTGTACTGACAGCCATTCAGGTTTCAAATATGGTCGGCTTGACCATCCTTCAGAATGATATTTTTTCCTGTCCTGGCACCAAATTGGTCAAACAAACTTCCATCACATGTGGTCTTCCTATGCAGACTCAAGACCATGTCTTTCCAGGGAACTTAACTCACCCATTTAAAGCTTACAGTTTTATCAAGGGCAGAGTTTTAGAATGGACGATGCATCTCCAAATATATCCAGTAATTATCGCTCCCCCCCCCATAATAATAGAATTCAGAATGTGGTTCTGATTTGTTCTCATGTCTTGCGTGACAGTGTCTCTGTAAAAGTGCAGCATGTTGAGCGTTGTGTGTCTAGGTACCATCTTTTGTGTTGGGCAGCTTTGAGGCTTCAAGTATCTTTGGGCTGCAGCCTGTAGAAACCAGCAAAGGGCATTTTCTGAGTAAATGAGAGGGTTTTAGTTGTCAAATTTGCTTTGCACTGATGCTCTACTTTCAGTCTTCACACACTGGAGCTGCGTCGAGTTGCTCCCCTCGTCCCTGCTGGTGGATCAGGCCCAGCTCCCCCGTGTGGGGCGGAGATGGTGCAGTCCGCATCGCAGGGTGTGGAGTTGGTGCCGGGCGGAGAAGCGAGAGAGCGGGCAACAACAACGGCGAAAGCAGCCTGGTGTGGACGAAGCGCCCATTCATCTCCACTTCGGAGAGTCCAGGAGCGATTTGGAGTGAGAAACAGGACGGACTGCGGATCCTGACAGCAGACCGCGTGTTCGCGATGCTCTCGACGCGCGGAAACGTCGATGTTTGAGGACCGGGGACCGACTTCACCTTTCCCCTCTTCACGTCTGAATCATCTCAGCACTGCTCGGACCTCGGACCCGGCTGGAGTGTGTTCTCGTTCCTGAAGGCAGCAGCAGCACATTCAGGCAGAGCTTCTCACCTGTACTGCTACCAGTGACAGTGTGATTGGAACCCTGTTCCAGGGTGCACACTTCAGCTCAGCCCCTAGACCCCTTTTGGACCTTTGACCCATTTGGATCTTTGACCCATTGAAACAGTAGTACGTTTTGTGCCTGTAACCCAGACTTGCACTTTAGCACTTTTGCTTCGTCCTTGTTGGTGCATGCACGTCTGTCTTTTGTTCCCACGGATGCATCTCTCTCACTAGCAGTGCTTTGTTGTTGTTGTGATTCCGAGCACCTTTTGACCTGCCGCAAGCTTTTGGATCTTCTCTGCACATCTGCAGACTTTGAGGTAGCTCATTTATAAGTCGTGGTGTGCTTGCATCTCACACTTAAAAACAAACAAACAAAAGACCCCAACATTATTTTGAAGGGGGTTTCCACCTTTCCTGTAGGAAGTGCGCACACTGTCACACCAGGATTAAGCGGCAAGGTTAAAAAGCAAGGAAAGGAGGCAACTAAGCAGTTGCCCTGCACCTGTCTTTTTCACTGACTGCTTCACTCTAGGATACTGGTATACGCAGACAGAAACCAAGAAGCCCTCGCTATTTTTAGAGATAGTGATGGGGTAAGTGGTGTTGGAACTGAAGACCCCCCAACCCCCACCCCGAGCCCACCAGCAGACCCGGCTTTAGCTTCAGTCCCCGCTGCCAGCTGCTGAATTCTCTGGACTGGAAAAACTCAAGTGGGACTTCTGCTTCCACCAGACTTTTCGTCCTTGTCTTACAAATTCAACTCTTTCAACTGGAAGGAATCTTTTGCGCATTGGAGGACAATGAAACTAGCTAGCATACAAGTAAAGCAAACAAGCAAACTTAAATAACCAAATAATTTCACCCCCTATAAACAGAGAGAGGAATATATGTGTAACAGAGTCTATATAATACAGATATATATTGCAGATTAGTAGTTTGAATATGTATATTCTATTTTTTAATGCTTAGAGTGAGCGTTGTTGCCTGAAACCCAATCCATTGCCTTAGATTTACAGTAATAAAGGGAATAGCAAGGACGTAGTAAAACAACAGTGTTGGAAGTAACTTAATGGTGCCTTTTTCGTTTGTCAGTCTCGTCACTTCAGGATTTCACTAGAAATATTTTTGTGGTTGAGTTTAAATTCTTAGATATCAATATAGATAAGAACTATATATATTTGTACAGGTATATAGTTCTTATCTATATATACATACACAAGGAACCTGCCTTCATGGCTCACACTTGAGTTTCATTGCCACTGGATGTACCCAGCTCTATCGAAGACTCACAATTGAAGCATGTGGAAAGGATTATATTGTACTTGATGTCATCAACTTTTCCCAAAGTGATTTTTTGAACTCCCACCACCAACCCCCACCAACAAACTTGATTAATGTAATTCTTTGAAGATCACAGCTCAACACTAAAGCATTTCCGATGGTGATCACTTCATCCGTGGAGGAGAAGCCACAGCCTTCCAACAGAATGGTCGCCAATCTGTCGACCGAAACTTGGATTGGCAACCCAGATCAGAGTCACTACTTGTCGCAGTCTCACCTGCTCCGGAAGCCTTCGAGAAGTTAGTACAACCTCTGTTTCTCCATCCGATATTATGGAGCTGTAACCCTTCCATGTTAATGAATGAAGGCCTCATAGTCCTGGCAGAAGTTCGGTCCACTTTGATGTGCATGTTTGGTGTGATGGAAGTTTGGGCATTATTTGGAACACCTGTGGCACTTGCGTTGATGAAAGAGGTCTAAAATTAAAGTTGGGTTTGCTCTCTGCCACCAGGAGCAGGTTGGAGTTTCAAACCGTATGCTTCAGTGCATTTCCAGAATGACCTTTTGCAGGGTTGTTTGGTCTTGAATTTTGAGAGATGATGAAATCGCCACATACAACAAACAGCAATGCAGTGAGCAAGAGCAGTGATGATGTAACAATGACATAACGACGCATAAGCAGGGAATTCCGGGGAATACCCAGAGCAGGCTTACTTTTAATCAAACATATTTATTATATGACGGCATTGGTTTGTTTATTTGTTGAAGTCTGTAACATTAGAGAATTCTCAGTGTTAAATTTTGTAGTTCAAAAATTGGAAGATCTTCCCACAAATTGGCACTTTATTAGCACTTTTTAAACAACACAATGCTTTGTTGATAGTAGTATTATCCTTCTATCTCCAAGTTTGGACTGTTTTGATGCTGATTGGCATATGGTCTCATTTTCGATGCTTTGGGACACTTTGGGCCAATTCTTTAACACACTTGAGAGACCCCCATAGACTCAGGTTCCTTTTCCCGCCATTGTTTTAGCTTTGGCTTGTTCAAACAATCATGAGAACCTTCATACACTGCTGCAGAGGCGGACTGAGATGTTTGTGTGGATTCAGTGTGTTTTGATGTGAGTTTTGATGTGTGTGTGTGTGGATGCGCACTGCGCTGTGAGCTCACAGTGATGATCATCCTGTTGCTGGGAATGCTAGAGCAGAACACTGAGCCCAAGAACTGTGTGTTCTGTATGAATAACGGAGAACTGCTACTTCTGGAATTGACTGTTTGGATGGGCAGAGCTCAGAGTGGCATCAGAGAGTGATTTAAAGAAATAGTTCAACTAAGTATATGTGAGGCTAACTGAAATCATTTGCATTACGGTCATTGGACATTAGTCACCTTAATTGTTAGTAGTTTGGACTTTCTTCACCAAACTCTAGAGTACTAATGTGTGTGTATAAGATCTGAGGGTTTATTCTAACATTATGTTCTGGCGGTTCTGATTTCTTCTGTCCTTCTTCACTAATACACTCTCATTACCAGACAAATACTACAAATAGATGTAGTATAAACTATTATAAGGGACTATTGGCTTTTTAGGACGCCTACTCGCACGCTGTAAGCTGAAGCGTTACAGTTACATTGTTAACTTGCATACAAGCCAAACAAATCTATACTGAATATGTTTTCCAGGACTGGTTCTAGATTGACATTCATAATCATTATAGGGACTTAAAACGTTATTGGTCGTTGAGACGAGCCACCACTTCTAATTGTTTCGGGATATCTGATGTGTTTGGAGATGTTGATAGCTAAAATTATTCCAGATTGAGTCTGATTGAAAATGATCTGATTGTTTGATCCTCTGTGTCTGTATTATTTCCTTTATCTGGTTATGTCATCCTCTTTCTCACTCGCGGTATTAACAGACTCAATTACCTGTTGGGTGTTAAGCTTGGTAATGCAGTTACAATATAATTGTTTAATTGGCCCTTTTCACGAAAGTTTCCAAACGAGCAATCTACACCTACACAAAATCAAAGCCCTGTTGTTTTCAGAAGCTATAGCTTCAGATTTCAGGCCACCGGGTTGTAGAGCTGGTCCAAAAAGTCTCACAACTCCCCCCATCCGTAATGACCTATTTAACTCTAACATGACACCAGCAGGGCCTTTGGGAACGTCAAAGAGGAAATCTACATCCAACCTACACTCGGTAACTGCTAACCAAGCACTGCCTGTGCGAACACTTAGCTACCTTTCAGAAATCCCAGAAGAGGCTGGTCAGTACCGTCTGCTTAATTGGGAATTGGAGCCTGAAGTGGGTGGTGTTGGTGTCCTAGTTTAGTTTGAACTCTTCCAGAAAGAATAAGGATCCTTTATTGGAATGTTGCTGTTGTTGAGGGTTCTCGATTAGGATGTAATAGTGTTCTGTATATTTCATTTTGTGAAGCGACAATCAGACCAAAAGCTCTCAGAAGTTCTTACAGTACATTTCTTTAAGGGTTCAAATGATTGGACCTGGGACATCGATTTATGTCGAGTTTGACACCTGTGTTCTAGAACTTGATTACTTGGTCTGGGACTTGGTAGGTGTGACATCATGTGACCAATCAATTATGTTAACTGTTACAAGAACAAAGTCCATGACCGGAAACTGGATCTAAGGACCAGATTTGAAGAATTGGGCCCTAAAATACTAATGTACTAATGTAAAACAGAAACGCAGAACTTTTTTCATCATGAATGCTCCAATAGGAGAGATCCAGAATGACTCTCAGTGAAAGCTGTTTAAGCTACAGTTGTTCGACATGAACCTTGTAGGTGCCACTTTGGCTGTTGACAATGTTATGCTTGTCTTAATTTAACCTGTTACAGCCCATTAGAGGTAGGCGGGAACAAACCTCGGACTGTGGGGTGACGTCTGCTTATTACTTATTGTGTTTGGTTATTTATAACGGTGTATCCAACCGACTTCTCTCCCGTTGTCTATTTCTGTCGTCCAGCCTGGTGTGTTGAGTGCTCTGTGTGCATAACAGAGTTTCAGAGGTATGACTAACTGTCTTAAAGATAGCTGCCACAGCAAGTGACCAACAAGATCCATGAAAGCTCCAAGGGCTCTGAAGCACAAGCTCTTTGGTTTCAGGTTCCACTTTTATTGTGATGTGAAGTGGTGTCTTCAACATGACGCCTGTTGCCATGCCAGCCTGTGTGGATCCAAACAGGGGGCTGCCGTCCCAATTCAGGGAAACGAAGTGAAGTGCTTTCATGTGCTGTCCCTCACAACTTCCCATTGGGATTATACATGTTGTTGTCGGGGCATGGAAAGAAACGTGGTAACTGTTGCATTTCTCTAAGGAAGGCATCAAATGAAATATGGAATTGAAACATTTGTATTTAGAAATTCATCAATTTAAGGAAGTTTATTTAGCAGATCCCATTTTATTCAGTCACGATTAAGCATTTCTATTGGTCCGTTCATCCTGAAATTTGGACACAATGTAAAGAACTGAAGGATTCATATTTTGTCAAGAAGTGTTGTTGCTGCCATTTTTGTAGGATGGTGACAAAATACTGTTTATATTGAAGTTTTCATATTTTTAAAGAAGTTCAGATTTTACTAACTGAAGTTCCTCAGGTCTCGTCTTGCTTCATAAATGCATTGAACACTGTGTTTAAAATCATGACTTGATATTCTCATGCATTGTGTGTTTGGTAGATCAGGCTAATGTGTACATGTTTGGTATTACTGTCCGTTTTGATTAAGATGCATCGGTGGCTCAGATATTAACCTGCATTGTTCTCACTTTCGGTGGATTGATCTTAGCATCTTAGCATTAAGAACATCTTAACAGAAAGAGAGAGGCCTCAGTGATGGTTTAAGATTCGTCTTTGTGTTAAGAAAAACACAAATATAGCCATAGTTTTGCAGGGTGTGTTTTGGTTTGGAGTGGAGCACACTCTTGACTGGTGTTGTGTGGAGGAACATGATGACACTAAAAGGAGGAGAGATCCCATCAAGAGAAGGAATCTGTCCCCAAGTGTGTTGTGTGTGGAGTTTGGACTCTGATACGCAGTGTGCAAAAACAACCTGCCCCAATCCTGAACTTTGTTTTCTCTCTCTCTCTCGGTCTCTCGGTCTCTCGGTCTCTCGGTCTCTCGCTCTCTCTCTCTCTCTCTCTCTCTCTCTCTCTCTCTCTCTCTCTCTCTCTCTCACACACTCTTTTGCCACCTTTTATGTCCAGGTCCAAAGTCTAAAGGTGGAAGTAAGGAGAGTGTTTTACCTCCTAATACCTGATGACACGGTCATGCTGAACACTCAGTTGTTGTAACTCCATGTTGAGTTCTGATCTGACTCCAGACTGGCTGATCAGGCATAACAGGTCAACAGAAGAGCGATTGAAAAAAATGTCTTAACTTTCAGTGAAAGTCAATGTAAAAAAAATATTCCCAGTCATTTTAGAAACCTGCCAGTTTCACACCATTGATCAGCTTTATGTTTGTGGTCCTCTGCTGTTGTTTTTTACATCTCAAGGCTGGATGTGTTGTTCATTCTAAGGTGCTTTTCTGCTCTCCAAAATTGTACAAAGTGGTTATCAAAGTTACTGTACTGTGATGGATGACATCAAAGTCCTCGTACTGGTCCGCTGTGACGGTTGACTGGAGTATAACGGGGTTTAAGCGTTCAAAAGCAACTACATGTGAAATCAAATAGTTTAAGCATCTGTGTTCGTATACTTGCACAAAGTAACTTTCGTTAACTCTACAGCAGGGTTGGTACCCAACATCACGAACGGAGATGCAAGTATTCTGTACCCAACCCTGGTCCAGAACACCTGATCCAGCTGATCAGCTTATTAATCAGCCATCCTCAGCAGAAGGTGGTGTGTTACAGCAGAAAACCACTGAAACGTGCAGGGTGTTTTCCAGGATGAAGGTGGGGAATTGCTGCTCTCTAGACTGCTGGAGTCCTGCGTATAATCAGACCCGTACAATCACTCCCAAAATCACAGACACTGGATGTGAACTTGGAATCTGCTGAGTAGATAATTGCATGAATGAGTAGGTGTGCAGGTGTTCCTAATAAAGTGCTCGAGGACTGTCCGTGTATTTGAGTGTATATATACAGAATACTTGCATCTCCGTTTGTGATGTTTCTCTCTTATTGTCTGTTTGAAATGGCAATATCGGTATTGCAGTAATGGCGAACGTTGAGTTAATATATGGAGCAGTACTGGTATCGGTCAGTGTTTCTGGCCGCAGTTGAAATACTGACCCGCATTTGTTGCGCACTAGGATTGGCTGCTTTTGCCCATCCTCCAGATGTTGTGGGGAGTAAAGAAAACATGTTTCATCAACTTTAACTGTAGTAGAATGATTTTGGTGCTCTATAGGACTATTTCTGCTAGACGAAGCACCTTTTGACCACGTCCAGAACAGTGTTTTACTGCTGGCATGGTTCTACATGAAACTCCATGCTGTCCTGTGGACTGTAGTGATGTCTGATCCAAACACAACACATCCACATCAAGAAGTGCTTGGTGATGCACTGTAACTTAGTTGAACTAGTGATCCATAATCAGTGATCAACCAGCTCAGAGGCTCATCTGAGGTCAAGCAGCGCCTACCTAACATTGTGTAGGTCTCCTACACCGTTCTGACCATTGGATGTGTGGATTCCACAAGACCTTTGAAGATGTCCTGTGGTATCTTGCACCTAAGCTAATGTTACACCAGATCCTTTTAGTCCTCAAAGTTGTGAGGTGTGATCTTCATGAGCAGTGGTCCATGACCCGGTCACCAGTTCACTGGTTGCCTTTCCTTGGAGCTCCTTTGGTAGGCACTGACATACAGAGAATGCTCCACAACATCTGCCTGATGTTTTGGAGGTGTTCTGACCCAATCAGCCAGAAGGCCCAGCAGGTTGTCTTCTCTGCCTTTTTTTTAAGGAGACAACGGGTAAAACCTGCACACTCCTCTAATGAGAACCTGTTATTCATATCACATCACTTAATAACAATAATCACTTCCACATTGTGACTCTGTAAAATGGCAGCTTCAGACCAACACTGACCTCAAATACCCAGTAGAGAAGTGCTGCCAATAGAATAGGACTCTGGAGCATATAAACAAACATGACTCTATTGTCTCCATGTCTAATAGCAGGCATGGACTAGAGGGGTATAAAGACCCCCAGCACTGAGCTGTGGAGCAGTGGAACTGTGTTCTCTGGAATGATGGAGCTCCATACAGGACTTCTGGGAGGGATGAGTTGGATATGAGGTGGGGTGGTGACCATCCAATATCCTGATTAGTGCTAAAGCATTTGTTGCTGAATCCAATCAGATCTTCACAGCACTGCTCTAATATCTAGTTGAAAGTCTTCCCTGGACAATAGAGACAGTTATAATGAAAGTGAAAGTACAGATCTCAGGCTTCTGTGCATAAACCAGTTTGATTTGTACTCCTTTGTACTGGCTGTGGTTTTAATGTTATGGCTGACTGGTGTATAAATTGGCTTTACTGACTTGTTTCCAGACATCCTAGCAGTGTCTACAGTCCCCAGTAACCTGCCCTCACAGACGGCTCTGGGGTGCTCTTAGTTGTGCCTGTTGCTGAGGTTGAGCTTCATACAGCTCGCAGAGTGAAGTGGTATTTTTATTTTTAATGTCCTGCTCGAGTTCTCAATTTACCAGTGTCACTGTTTGAGACGGCGACCCAGATGGCCTTTATTAATAGTGTGGATCTGACTCAGCGGATGGGTTGGGTCTTAAAGTTCAACCTGGGATATAGGGTAGTGGTGGAGAAACTGACCCCCTCAGGCTCCACCCATTCGTGTTCTTTTTGTAGCTACCATTGTTGAGGTTTACACCATAGCTCCTCCTCAGTGTACATCACAATACCTACATTTAGAGTGAACTCTAATTGACTTTTTTTTTTGTTCATTGTAATTGTAAATATTTGAGTCGGGGGCACAGTTTGTAGTTTAATTGTATGCAAACGATATGCAAATTAGCCAGTGGTTCCTCAACAGGTTCTAAATAAATAGAAGCTCAACTTGGTTGAAGTGTCATGGGGACAGTGTTGGGTGCCATCGTTGAAATGCTGTCCATTACGAAAGAGCGAGACATTGAGGTATGAGGTGGCGGCTTGTGTGTTCATTCAGGGGCTCATAAATAATCCTTCATCCTCCTCTTCCTCCTCCACTTTTGAGTCAGACTGCGAGACACCGTGCATTTCGTCACATTTGAAAACAGCCAGACTAGGTTGGCAGTGAGAGTGTGGGTGTCTAAGTGGAAATGGAGCACAGTGGGCATTGAAACAAATACAGAGTAATTAATGAATAATTACCATTGTGCACACCACGTCATACTGATCAGGCTGCTTCACAAGTTCCTCCAAAAGCAAATTCCACCAACCTTTTACAGTCATCCACGTTTCAGAGTGTGGGATACACACTTTAGCGTTGTGGTTTGTAGGAGAGAAAGTAGGAGTTATTTGAAGTGAGTGGCGTTTTGGTGTGAAACTGTAGTTCATTGTAGAGAATCGTACCATCTCGTGGTACTGTTCGTGGTAAAATACTGGACAGTCTGAACAGTATATATTTTTCCTAGGGATTATATTTTGCCCCACATCACCCGGCACCCGTGTATCCTTCCGCCGGTTTAATGATATGCAATTTTAAAATCCTGCTTTAGATCCAGAAACTTCTCAGAAGGTAGTAAAACAGTGAGTCGGGTATCAGTGTTCAGTCATAAGCATTAGGTGTCATAACGTTGTGATGAGCTTTTAGAGGTTCAGACATCACATCCACAGTCTTTAATTCTGACTGGGGAACGTTATCTAGACCTTGAGTGTTTTCCGTAAGACCCACTCTGAATCACATCTTACCTCCTGGATAAAATTGACCATAAGCAACATGCATAACTCCTCTTCCAGTTACATAGGAAATTCATACTGGAATGAAGAAACTTCTTATAGGAATAGAGAGAAATTCATTCTGGAACATTCACATGTAAAAAATAGAATTGGATGTGAGGATGTAGAAGACCACTAGAAGGCCACTCTGACCAGTTGAAGGTTTCATTACAGTGTAATGGATCCTGTTGAATATGATTCTGCATTTTGTTTACAATCACTTGTACCATGAAAATGTCTTTAACTGTTATGGTCGTAACGTATCGTGTTCCGCACGCTGTTTTGGTGTGTTCATGTTTTAGTGGGTATTACAAAATTACCCACAGTCATCACATCACTAACACCTCTCAACCCACCATACCCACACTGCACCATACCCACACTGCACCATACCCACACTGCACCCCTGACCACCCACACTGCACCATACCCACACTGCACCCCTGACCACCCACACTGCACCTCTGCCCACCGGACACTGCACCGCTGCCCACCCACAGTGCACCATACCCACACTGCACCCCTGCCCACCCACAGTGCACCCCTGCCCACCCACAGTGCACCATACCCACATTGCACCCCTGATCACCGACACTGCACCCCTGCCCACCCACAGTGCACCATACCCACACTGCACCCCTGCCCACCCACACTGCACCCCTCTCCACGCACACTGCACCCCTGCCCTCGAACCATACCCACACTGCACCCCTGCCCACCCACACTGCACCATACCCACACTGCACCCCTGACCACCCACACTGCACCTCTGCCCACCGGACACTGCACCGCTGCCCACCCACAGTGCACCATACCCACACTGCACCCCTGCCCACCCACAGTGCACCATACCCACACTGCACCCCTGACCACCCACACTGCACCCCTGACCACCCACACTGCACCCCTGCCCACCCACACTGCACCCCTGCCCACCCACACTGCACCCCTCCCCACCCACACTGCACCCCTGCCCTCGAACCATACCCACACTGCACCCCTGCCTACCCACACTGCACCCTTCCCCACCCACACTACATCCCTGTCCACCCACACTGCACCCCTCCCCACCCACCATACCCACCACACACTCCATACTTACACTGCACCCACGATCCGATCTGTATTTTGGATCTGATCGGACACTGAAGCTCTTGGAGCGGAAACCTTAAAGCTTCTAAGCACCTCAGTTTATCTGTAGTTCACTTCTGGCCATGTTGGCCGAGGCAGTGCTCTGGATGACCCTGAAAACTAGCTGTGGGCTGTTTGGGAGCGGATGTCCAGCGATCTGTTGATGTGATATCAGATTTGATTATGGTGTTAAAAGTAGGTGTTCAGGTATGTGGTAGTGAGCGAGGTTCCTGCAGTCCAGCTCCATGGAGCAGGCTAGCATAGTGCTAAGCTTTCTAAGATTAGCCTTGATTCCAGGCGTCTAGAGTTCCGCAGATGCCTGTGGATACGACGCCGTTGATCAGAGTGGAGTCAGTCTGATTGCATGCGTTTACCATGAATGTCATTTTCAGTTTCGGTGTACGTCTTTAATGATTTGATATTTGGGATCTTCTGTCGAGTTTCTTGATCGTTGACATTTTGCTCATGAAGTTATTTATGACAAACATATTTTTTTTATTAAAAAGTTGATGGACCCGGAGCATCATCCGTGAGTCTGACTGTATGATGATGTATCGTTTAGGCTGTTTGGTCTTTCAGGGAAACATACTCAAATTCCTACTAGAATAAAAACGTTATACTATGATGCATCTCTAAGCAATTCATACTGGAATACTCGGTTCTGTACTCAGATTCTCATTTACAATAGAACCTGTAACCCTCGTTAAGGTCTAAATAGCTTACACTTGCTCTCAGATTTCATACTTGAATGAACATTAGTACTAATACTCACATTTGTACTGAAATACTCAAAATTGTAGTGGAATAAGACTCTTGAGTGCTCCCGTATAGTTTGAGTATATCGGTGCGTTCGCGCTGAAATAATCAGAATGTCCCACTGATCTCATACCACAGGCAGGGCAGTACGGGGGGTGACATCAGAGTGGTCACTCGCACACATTCAGGCCTGCACCCTTGCCTGTGTCACTTCCACGCCTCCGTGTAATTATAACAGGGTAACTTTAGGGTGCATAAATAGGGTACACCAGTCTGATGTAAATATTTTGTTTAGCACGTCACCCGGTGGATTATGAAAACATGTTTTTATGAACCACCCAGTGAGCACCATCGATGCCCTCCATGATACCCACATCCACACCTGGTAGTTGGCCAAGAAAGATTCCGATTCTTGACTTGTACCCTCTCATTCATACCCATACCCATTCGTCCCAACCATATCATGCCAGTTCCCATCTTCATCCTGTTCATTGATATCTGTACCAAGTTATACCCATTCCCCTACCATGCCACACTCCATCTGTACCCTCCCATACCCTCTCATACACATCCATACATCATTCTGATTCCAGTTGGCATATGTTCATTCCTGTAAGCACCAGTTTAAACCCATTCCCATGCCTGTGTCCATCTACATCCCCCCCCCCCCCGAACCCATTCTTACCTACTTAACACCTACCCGTGCCCACCTGCACCCTTCATACCCACTCTCAGGGCACATCACACTGATTCCTGTCCATACTGTATCAGTCTTTTCCCATTTCCTCTCATACACACACATTCCCGTACACACCCAACTACAGCCATCTTTACTTGTTCATTCTTGCCGACTTGTACCAGCAATACTCACCCGTAGTCTTCATACCCACCTACATCCAACCGTACCCAATCATACACACTTACACACCTGTACCCAACCGTACCCAGTCATACACACTTACACACCTGTACCCAACCATACACAACCGTACCCAATCATACACACTTACACACCTGTACCCAACCGTACCCAATCATACACACTTACACACCTGTACCCAACCATACCCAATCATACACACTTACACACCTGTACCCAACCATACACAACCGTACCCAATCATACACACTTACACACCTGTACCCAACCATACACAACCGTACCCAATCATACACACTTACACACCTGTACCCAACCATACACAACCGTACCCAATCATACACACTTACACACCTGTACCCAACCATACACAACCGTACCCAATCATACACACTTACACACCTGTACCCAACCATACACAACCGTACCCAATCATACACACTTACACACCTGTACCCAACCATACACAACCGTACCCAATCATACACACTTACACACCTGTACCCAACCATACACAACCGTACCCAATCATACACACTTACACACCTGTACCCAACCATACACAACCGTACCCAATCATACACACTTACACACCTGTACCCAACCATACACAACCGTACCCAATCATACACACTTACACACCTGTACCCAACCATACACAACCGTACCCAATCATACACACTTACACACCTGTACCCAACCATACACAACCGTACCCAATCATACACACTTACACACCTGTACCCAACCATACACAACCGTACCCAATCATACACACTTACACACCTGTACCCAACCATACACAACCGTACCCAATCATACACACTTACACACCTGTACCCAACCATACACAACCGTACCCAATCATACACACTTACACACCTGTACCCAACCATACACAACCGTACCCAATCATACACACTTACACACCTGTACCCAACCATACACAACCGTACCCAATCATACACACTTACACACCTGTACCCAACCATACACAACCGTACCCAATCATACACACTTACACACCTGTACCCAACCATACACAACCGTACCCAATCATACACACTTACACACCTGTACCCAACCATACACAACCGTACCCAATCATACACACTTACACACCTGTACCCAACCATACACAACCGTACCCAATCATACACACTTACACACCTGTACCCAACCATACACAACCGTACCCAATCATACACACTTACACACCTGTACCCAACCATACACAACCGTACCCAATCATACACACTTACACACCTGTACCCAACCATACACAACCGTACCCAATCATACACACTTACACACCTGTACCCAACCATACACAACCGTACCCAATCATACACACTTACACACCTGTACCCAACCATACACAACCGTACCCAATCATACACACTTACACACCTGTACCCAACCATACACAACCGTACCCAATCATACACACTTACACACCTGTACCCAACCATACACAAC
The DNA here is from genome assembly GCA_034509495.1 of Acestrorhynchus altus. Classification (NCBI taxonomy): domain Eukaryota; kingdom Metazoa; phylum Chordata; class Actinopteri; order Characiformes; family Acestrorhynchidae; genus Acestrorhynchus; species Acestrorhynchus altus. The sequence goes on along the minus strand of CM067503.1, from coordinate 720,576 downwards.
CGTACCCAATCATACACACTTACACACCTGTACCCAACCATACACAACCGTACCCAATCATACACACTTACACACCTGTACCCAACCATACACAACCGTACCCAATCATACACACTTACACACCTGTACCCAACCATACACAACCGTACCCAATCATACACACTTACACACCTGTACCCAACCATACACAACCGTACCCAATCATACACACTTACACACCTGTACCCAACCATACACAACCGTACCCAATCATACACACTTACACACCTGTACCCAACCATACACAACCGTACCCAATCATACACACTTACACACCTGTACCCAACCATACACAACCGTACCCAATCATACACACTTACACACCTGTACCCAACCATACACAACCGTACCCAATCATACACACTTACACACCTGTACCCAACCATACACAACCGTACCCAATCATACACACTTACACACCTGTACCCAACCATACACAACCGTACCCAATCATACACACTTACACACCTGTACCCAACCATACACAACCGTACCCAATCATACACACTTACACACCTGTACCCAACCATACACAACCGTACCCAATCATACACACTTACACACCTGTACCCAACCATACACAACCGTACCCAATCATACACACTTACACACCTGTACCCAACCATACACAACCGTACCCAATCATACACACTTACACACCTGTACCCAACCATACACAACCGTACCCAATCATACACACTTACACACCTGTACCCAACCATACACAACCGTACCCAATCATACACACTTACACACCTGTACCCAACCATACACAACCGTACCCAATCATACACACTTACACACCTGTACCCAACCATACACAACCGTACCCAATCATACACACTTACACACCTGTACCCAACCATACACAACCGTACCCAATCATACACACTTACACACCTGTACCCAACCATACACAACCGTACCCAATCATACACACTTACACACCTGTACCCAACCATACACAACCGTACCCAATCATACACACTTACACACCTGTACCCAACCATACACAACCGTACCCAATCATACACACTTACACACCTGTACCCAACCATACACAACCGTACCCAATCATACACACTTACACACCTGTACCCAACCATACACAACCGTACCCAATCATACACACTTACACACCTGTACCCAACCATACACAACCGTACCCAATCATACACACTTACACACCTGTACCCAACCATACACAACCGTACCCAGTCATACACACTTACACACCTGTACCCAACCATACCCAATCATACACACTTAAACACACCTGTACCCAACCATACCCAATCATACACACCTATACACACCCGTACCCAACCATACACAACTGTGCCCAATCATACACACCTGTACACACCCGTACCCAACCATACCCAGTCATACACACCCGTACCCAACCATATACAACGTACCCAATCTTACACACCTATACTCAACCTTACCCAATCATACACATCTATACACACCTATACACACCCGTACCCAATCATACACACACGTACCCAATCTTAAACACCTATACTCAACCGTACCCAATCTTCCACAACTATACACAACTGTACCCCACCATACACACCCTTACACAACCGTACCCAACTGTACCCAATTTTACACACCTATAAACACCTGTACCCAACCGTACACACCCGTACCTAACTGCACTCAATCTTACCCACCTATACACACCCATACCCAACCGTACACACCCGTACCTAACCGCACCCAATCTTACACACGTATACACACCCATACACACCCGTACCCAATCATACACACCTGTACCCAATCATACACACCTACACACACCCGTACCCATCCGTACACACCCGTACCCATCCGTACACACCTATATTCAACTGTACCCAATCATACACACCCGTACCCAAACATACACACATGTACCCAATCATACACCCCTATACTCAACTGTACCCAATCATACACACCTGTACCCAACTGTACCCACTCGTACACACCCGTACCCATCACCGTTGTCTGGCAATGGTCACAGACTAGAATAACTTTAGCTCTGGGGTTCTGAAAGGAGCTGTACGGAACTTGGTGTGAGTTCCCAGTGAGTTCCCTGCATGGATGTGTTCCATATTGTTTACTGTCTGGTCCAGTCCAAACACACTGTGACACAGCGACTCTTCCATTTAACAAAAGTGTGACTGAAGTTGAATGCGGACCAGTTTGCGGGGAATGTCCAGGGGCACTGGAGCGGTAGCCCTACCTGCGCGCTAATGTGCGTGCTAACCCTTCTCGCCATATCCCTCGTGCCTTGCGGCCTGTCCAACTTTGGCTGTGTGCAGGTTCTGTTACCCTAACAGGGAATAAGATAGGGGTCGATGCGGACACCGAAGGGGGGTGGTCATGTGGGCAGGTGGGGCGGGGGTGTTCAGCTGTTCTGCTCCCTCTTCAGCACCAGCCTCTTCCTGTGCCTTAGAGACAGGGAGTGGGCTGGCCTGTTGCCATGACGACACCCTGATTGGCAGTTGGCAGCTGTATTTGGTCAACTGTGGTGTGTGTGTGTATGGGGGGGTTAACACTTTTAACTCACACATAAAGAGAGTAAATCTGAACACACACCTGTGCTTCTTCCAGAGACCCCCTGTGTGTGTGTGTGTGTGTGTGTGTGTGTGTGTGTGTGTGTGTGTGTCCTTAGATATTAGATTATTATTACAGAGGGAGAGAATACGAGAAAGAGAATGAGAGCAAAAGAAAGAATGAGGTAAAGAAAGAAAAAAGAAAGTGTGTGTGTGTGTGTGAGAGAGAGAGAGAGAAAGAGAGAGAAAGGCATTGTGGGAAGGGTTGCTGATACAGCACAAGTTACCAGGTTTATTTATAGAGACCTCGCCGCCCAGCCCTTGGATACCAGCAGCCAATCAGGAGTAGGGAGGGTGGGCCCCTCATCCAATCGGAGTGCAGGAAAGGGGGCGTCACTCAGGAAGTGCTCAATGTGTTCGCTTCAGCATTTAAAGAGACAGTGTAACATTTTTCCTCCTGCTCTCAGCACTTCCACTCTCCTCACTCTCTACACTCTCTACACTCTCTTCACTCTCCTCACTCTCTACACTCTCTTCACTCTCCTCACTCTCTACACTCTCCTCACTCTCCTCTC